>JAODUH010039081.1:10534-20940 GCA_027564835.1 Typhlichthys subterraneus | reverse complement strand
CTTCATTGAAGAAAACTGTGCTTTTCTTTCAAAAATTTGGAAATTTCTAAGTGACCCCAAACTTTTGAACGGTAGTGCATATATATATATATATATACACACACACACACACACACCTCTGTATAAGCTTGACAATACAATCAGGAAATGGGCTAGTAAAGTTTGATTGGCTGTTAGCATTGTCACTCTGTATACGTAACTCCAGTGCGACCCTAGTGCAGTGCTTTATTTGAAGTGCTTTTATTTTTAAGCAGTAACCATAGCCTACTTATTTAACACATGACACAATGAATGACAAGAACTGTAAACAGCAAGAATCGCGCCGTGAAGTTTCCCAACGAATTCTTCAGCATGTTTGATGTCTGACTTGGTCATTGAGTTATGTTGTTGGACGCCGCACATGTCAATCAAAATGCCTCTCCTGTTTACGCAGTTAGCCAGCGCTGTGTCCCAGACTTTACGCATGTTCCGATTGCTCTGCCAGACTACATACGCTGTACACTCTATCTCTCTCTCACTGTCTGTCTGTCTGTCTCTCTCACTCCCTCATACTCACTCTTTTTCCCCCTCTTCCCCCTCTCTCTCTCTCTAATAACCCCCCCCACACACACACCTCTTCCCCCCAGGCCTTCAAGGGTGTGTGTGACGTGCTGACTGCTCACTGCTTCCAGCATCACGTGTGGGACCCCACGTGCTACGGACCGCTGCCCTACAGTCCCAGTCCCAAACTGCAGAGGGCGCTGTATGCCTTCATACAGGAGCACGTCTTCATGGGGCCAGATGGCGACGGCCAAACCAGGGGTGAGGTGCCGTTTTGAGTCCTTGATTTAACGTTGTTTCTTTTCAGTCCCGATACTGATGCAGATACCTGCACTTTGGGTATCGGCCAATACCGAGTACCGATACGATTCCTGTGTTAAATTAGGCGGTGTTCATACCTCAATGTGACTGAGGAAGAGACTGGGAATCATTTTTTGTGTAAGGAACCATCAGGCTTTAACATTGCTTTGCTAACTCTGTAAAACATAATGTAACATGGGCTATATGAGTATATGAATATAAGGAAATATTACAATTTTCACTGATGTATGCATTAGTTTGAGTGGTTTCTCATTCTCTATTTTAAGACCTAGATGCACGATAGAAACCTGCTGCTGATAGTGTGGCCTGGGTAGGGCAGACGCTGATGCTTGACTGTAGACCTACGCGTGTAAATTAAGAAATAGCACGTGGAAAGCCATGTAATATTATTACTGAACATCACATTAATAATATATGTGGATAGATTGGTAAGTATTCCTGTCAACAACATTCTGCAACTGGTATTCCTTTCATATCCAGTTTTAATACATTAATGTATTAATAATTGCCTATACCTTAATATGATCTATTATCTTTACAGACATCTCTACATATATATCTGGGATATATTGCATTTTTATAGGGGATAGTCAATAACCGTGTGATGGGGAATCTCTTAAATGTTCAACCAAATCCAATAGGGGATTATTGGCTTTTGAACATGCAATAAAAAGCTATTGCTTTATTGAATTTGCTCAGTAACGGACTAGGCACGGTGTTTTCTATTAACTCTGGGATCGGAGATCACTCAGAGGGCCAGGACATTGAGTTAAGTCATGAAATAAGGGCAATCTCTTTCCGTGAGAAAATCCCATTAACTTTGGCTCACCTCCGAGCCCGTTTTTATTAGCCCCCGCCACGCGAGATTGAAGCCACATGGTGTCACAGAACCACTGCTCCAGACCCCGGTTATCTTTGACTTCCACCTGCTAAAGCCATCACCCAGAAACACACTGAAACACTTCCTTGCCTTTCATCCCCTTCCTCTTCACAAATATCCCACTGTCATTCACTCTTGTCCTGTTCCACAACCAACCGGGTCATTTAGCACTAGTATTCAGTGACTTAAAGGCAGTGTCGGGCATTCTCGAGAACGCTTGCTAACTTTGAGCTCAAATCAAAACAAACTCCCTCAGCCGGTAGGCTACAGTTCTCAACATATTATTTAAATCACACCTAACCTAATTCTAACCACTGATGTGGTTTGAATTAATTTGAATAAAATATGAAGACAAGGTTATCGACAAGGGTTACGTGTTTCAGAGAGACTTACATTATTCCAGCGTCTTTGCGTGTATGTCGTCGTCACTGTCATTACCAGTCACAACACAGTTCATACTACAGCATTTTGACTCCCTGACAGGTCCAGATATTTAACCTGCTAAATATCCAGTCGGGCCTTGCGACGCCTCGCAGACACTCTGCTCGCTCGCGTTGTAAGCATTTCACTCACGGGAGCGAGCTGTGATGCCCCAACTTGCTGATAACTGGGCTAACATGGTGTAGTGTGACCCCGGCATGAGTTAGCAAGCAGGACTGGGCTAACATGGTGTAGTGTGACCCCGGCATGAGTTAGCAAGCAGGGGATGGTGCTCAAGGACTGCTACAGGCACGCCGACTCTGGGGCTGAGGGTCAGACTGACCTGTCCCCCTTACGCTTATGTTTTCTCCCCTTCTCCCTCCCTCCCTCCCCCCACACACACACACACTGTATGTACGTACACGGGCCTCCTCAGGCAGCGAGCCCTGGGAGGAAGACAAGATGGCGGACGTGCACAGGAGAAGGAGCCTTCTGGCAGCGTACTGTAAGCTGGTGGTGCATGGAGTGCTGGAGACAAGCGCAGCAGCCGGAGTCTTCATGTACTATGTGAAGGTGAGCAGACAGACAGACAGACAGGTCTTAATGCACTATGAGAAGGTGAGCAGACAGACAGACAGACAGGCAGACAGACAGGTCTTGATGAATTATCCCATAATAACATCCATCTACCTGTCCTGTTCTGTGATCTACCCTGTGTCCTGCTCTGTGATCTGCTCTGTGTCCTGCTCTGTGAGCTACTCTCTGTCTTGCTCTGTGATCTACCCTGTGTCCTGCTCGGTGTCACCCAGTATTACAACGACTTCGGTGACGTCATTAAGGAGACTCTGTCCAGGACCAGGCAGGCGGATAAAATGGAGAGCGCTCGCACCCTGTTGCTGTGTCTGCAGCAGGTGAGAAGACCCCCACACCTCTGACCCATGACCCCACAGGGAAGCAGCTCATTGCTTGCCATGTGACAGGCTCAAAACTAAAACAAAACAAAAAGGTTGAAGATGTACACACATTGCCATAAACACAATCACATGACCACATATCACGGAACATTCATTAATCTTGTTTTAGCAAGATGAATCAACATGCTACAAGAGAACCTCAGAGTCAGACACTGTTGTTAAGAACTAAAAGCTCCAGCACACTCTTACTTTCTACATTCTCCTCCCGCCTCTCCTTCCCTCCCCCTCCTCCCCCCAGTTGTTTGTACGCCTGAGACAGGAGCAGGAGAGGGGGGGCCAGGGGCCCAGGGCCCACCCGGGGGTCCAGACCTTCACCAGCATCAAGGAGCTGGCCCGCCGATTCGCCCTCACCTTCGGGGACCCCATCAAGGCCCGCCAGGCGGTCGCCATGATCCACAGGTCAGCGCCCAACGCTGTCGCCATGACGGGGAGGTCACCTGACCTCCGTTTACCCCTCTCTTTCTCTCTCTCTCGCCCCCCGCCCCTGCGTACATGTGTGTGTGTGTGTATGTGCGTGCCTGTGCAGGAGCGGTATAGAGTTCGTGTTCAGCGGATTCGTCCAGACGCCAGACCAGACGTCCCCCCCCCTTCTCTCCTACCTGCCCATCCTGAGCGAGTTCTCCAGCAAGCTGCTCAAGCCAGACAAGAAGACGCTGTAACTACTAACCACACACACACACACACACACACATGCACGCCTGTGTGTGTGTGTATGTAAACTGTGCGTGTGTGTGTGTGTGCACGTACACTATGCATGTGCTTGCGCCCGCCCAGGTATTCCTACCTGCAGAGGAACACTGTGGAGTATGTCGTCGACCTCAAAGAGGAGTGCTGGCAGCCGCTCGTCTACTATCGGGCCTCCCTATTGGCTGCAGCGGACGGGGAGGATGCTGTGTCGTACGTCAGTTCAGACCGGCGGCCCTACCCGGCCAATCATCGCTCCCCGTACAGCAGAGCGAACCCCTCGCTAGACGGTAAGGGTTGCACCAGAGAGAATATGATTTAACAGAGAATATTATTTAACAGAGATGTTCCAATGGAGAGAATATAATTAACAGAGATGTTCCAATGGAGAGAATATGATTTAACAGAGATGTTCCAATGGAGAGAATATGATTTAACAGAGAATATTATTTAACAGAGATGTTCCAATGGAGAGAATATGATTAACAGAGATGTTCCAATGGAGAGAATATGATTTAACAGAGAATATTATTTAACAGAGATGTTCCAATGGAGAGAATATGATTAAGAGAGATGTTCCGGTGGAGAGAATATGATTTAACAGAGATGTTCCGGTGGAGAGAATATGATTTAACAGAGATGTTCCAATGGAGAGAATATGATTTAACAGATGTTCCAATGGAGAGAATATGATTTAACAGAGATGTTCCAATGGTCCGCATTCAATTTTTGGAAGGACTTTTCACCCTTTATGCAGACCAAAACGACCCGCGTTCCATGCAAGTCAACATTTCACAATGTTATTGCCCATTTTCTCTCTCTGGGGACATCAATGGGTATTTTGAGTATATAACATTAATTCAAAAGCACCTACAATCAGTCTGAGGCCATGATGGTATTCCTGCAGCAAACTATTTTGAGGTAAATGGACTTCGTCTCATGCCACACGTGGTAGATTTAGATGTCTGGGCGCTGCCTACATCAGCCTCCACAGCACAGTGTTGCTGTCGTGACACGCCCACTTAAAAGGCCGGAAGCGTTTCATTTCTGCTTCCAGTGAAATGCATTACAGCGCTCTGTCTTTCTATTATTATAAAATCAGTGGTGGCACGCTGCTCACAGAAGCGGCGTGTACGTGTGTGTGTGTGTCCTTGCTCTCTCCAGATAACTGACTCGTCTGTCTGTCCTGCTGACAGGAAATAAGTCCCCCTGCCGCTTCAGCCCGGGAGAAAGCAGGACCAGCAGAGGACAGAAAGTTTGGTGAGGAGGCTTCTAGAAACTTCTTCCAACTTTTTTCAAGTAAATGTCATCCTCCCACTTGTTACTGTACAGCAAGTGAGGAATTTGGTAAGGTACAGAAAATTAGTATATTGAGGAGGAGAGCGGTTCCCTCTTTCATTAAGTTACTGATTACAATACAAATGGTAAATGGACTGCATTTATAAAGCGCTGTTATCCATGCTGCTCCCTGCTCACACCAACCACGGGGTTAGGTATCTTGCTCAAGGATGCTTACGGGTGGGCAACATTGTGGTTCGAACCCACAACCTTCCAGCTGGGAGCCCAACACCCAGACCACTAGACCATCCTGTCCCAATACAACTAAAATATACACAGGCAAAAGTCAAACCATATACACAACTGCTAAACACATTTGAAATAAGTACACAATGTTGTATAACAAAGGTTTCTGTTGCAACTTCATAAAGCAATTCCATACATATGACGCATACATCTTTTCCTAACTTGGTATTATGATGATACTCACTGTTGGTGTCTATTATGTGCAATCATAAATAATATTAATCTTTAAGGTGGATAGAAACGAGATGAACATTCCTTTGATGCAGGAAGGCTTGTGATGTGAGCAGTTCATCTGACGCTGTGTGTGTGCGTGTGCGTGTGTCTCTCCAGCTTTCAGGAGAAACCGTCTGATGGTGAGCCCGTCTCCCGCCCAGTGGAACCTGCAGCCAGGGTACTGGTGTCGGACGGAGATGAGGACAGCATTGACCTGGAAGTATAGGGAGGCTTCTGAGCCGGACCCGTCATGTTCACACTGGACCCCGATGAAAGGCTCTGGGCTAATTCTAGGGTGGCACGGTGGGTAGAGCTGGGAGACAGGTGATGGAGAGGTCGCTGGTTTGAACCCTGTTAAGTGTCCCTGAGCAAGGCATCTTAGGTGCTCCCGGTGGGTAGATGGCACCTTGCATGGCTGACCATTGATGTATGAATGGGTGAATGTTAAGCAATCCTATACAGCGCTTTAAGTGACCTGTAGGTTATCGTTATAACAATGCAGTACATTTAATAGAGCGTTTAACTAGCCTCTATTTATTATATTGTAAGCATCGGCTCCTAAAGTTCTTCACACATTAAGATGGTATAAACAGTATACTCTATATTTGTAAGTGTAGACTTAACTGAAAATGTTTTTTATTTTTATTTCTATCACTTGAAACTTTTGTCAGAGACCGTAGATTTTGTTAGATCATTGGGAGGGACATATAAAGCAGGGGGTAAAATACTTCATTTTCTGCATTCTGGAGAATTCTTACTGAACAATTTGTGCATTTTCTGCATAAATCAATTCAATGTAAATACATTTTTTATAAATGTACATTTATTTAAAGTAAAACATATACTGGAACCCTGCCGCAATTCAAACCATGTAATTAAATGCAGGTCATCAACAACATATGTAGTGCTTCAAGCATAGGCCTATTTCATATTTTTCTACACATGATTTGGCATGATATAGTCTACTCTTCTGTCCTTTTTTTTTTGGTGGAAGTAATTTCTTAATACATTTTCAAAAATTTCAAACAAACCGTTTTCACTTTGTGTGTGTTTAATTTCGAGGATAAAACATTTTAATCCATTTTGGAATAAGGCTGTAACATAACGTGGAAAAAGTGAAGCGCTGTGAATACTTTCATGCACTGCATGTGTTGGAACTACTGACGATTCTGTTTGAGATTATGCTTTCAGCATTATCTATAAAAGTAAGTTAATCCGCAGATACGTATGTATTTTGGTCATTAAAGAGTTTCACCAGATGTATCGTGCCTGTTCTGTTTTTTGTGAAGCTTGTGTTATGACACAATATAGTATATTATACACATCACGTTATTACATTAAATACATAAAATTATATTAAACGTAGTATATAACTGATACTGAAAATATAACTGATCAAGTTATATTAATGGGGAAACGTCCTTAAAGTTTTGTTCAAGTAAAGTTGCCAAGGCCGTTTTAAATATTTATTGAAGAAAAAAATAATTTAAAAATAAGTTTCATCTCTCCTGTATTGAGGTACATTTAAATTATAAATTTCTTTAAAATAAAAAGTGATTTTTTTGCAAAATCATTTACAACACAGCAAGTGCAAGGCAAATATTTACACTTATTTATAAATATATAAAAATGTATTAAGTTTCGCCCTGCACATTTGTGTACATCTGACAGGTGATGTAGAAGCACATTCTGGCAAACAGGACCCGTGTGTGTGGACACCGTACATCCCGCTGTAGATTGTTTGGCATTGACAGTAATCTCCAGCTCCTTCATCCCAACAAACCAAGGCAGTAGTGACAGTTTGGCACAATACGTTTGGTTAGAGTGTATGGAATGTCAGATTAGCCAATATCCTCAATTTCAAAGTGGTTCAAAAGTTGTCAAGATGATGCATGGGTAGTTTAAATATGAGCCGGCTCAGTTTAAAGTCTTTGAACCAACGTCTTCATAATGATGTATTTGTTTGTGAAAAGATAAATTAGAAAAGTAGTATTACATTGTGATTAAACGAAAGGCGCTGCCGTTCATCGTCTGCCGTTGGGAGAAATGTGCCTTCTGCCGCAGAGCGTTTCTACTTGGTGGTGGGGGTGGTAACTGCCTTGTTTTCTCCTCGCCTCTAGGAGGCGCTGCGTGCTGAGGCGTGTGTGTGTGTGTGTCAGGGACACTCGTCAACGTTGTATCCGTAGTCGTCGGTGTCCAGGCGGGGGCCTGGGCTCGGGAACTCAAAGAAGTGGCTCTTTGCCCTCAGCGCCAGCTCAGCAGACATGTGCTGGCCTATGGGGCTCAGGGGGTTGTCGTACCTGTGCACGCGCGCACACACACACACACAGAGAAACATGTCAGTACAGTAAAATGGTGTCGTACCTGAACGCACACCAGTACAGTAACAGGTTGTTGTACCGACAGTACATAGACGCAATGAAATTCTGGTGCTCTAGTGCGCCATCTAGTGGCAGGAACATACAGTTCCATACAGAGCGCACAGTGGAGGCTTTTTTTTTTATTGGTACTATGGCGTACACACACGGCGAGAGGCCTTACATGTCGTTGCACTGATCGCTGGCGGCCTCCTCCGCTACCAGGATGTCGAACTCCTCCGCAGCAAACCTCTCCCAGTCAGACACCTCCTGTCCCTCTGACTCCAGCTCCTTACAGAAACACACCATCGTCATTACTGCTCCCATCAGCACCATCGTATCCACACCACCATCACCACCACCTTCATCATCGCCTCCAGCCTCACCACAGAAAAGGGGTCCTTCTGCTCGTGCTCCAGGTACTTCTCGATGTTGAAGAAGGTGTCGAAGAAGATGTGCGCCATCTTGCACCTCTTCAGGTCCCGCAGTGTGATCATTCCTGCAGGGAATTACGGTGCCAAGGTCACTACTCGCTCACAACTGCTGGTTCATCTGTTGACAAACATGCTAACTGTTTGCTAAATCCCGTACATGTTAATAAATGTCTTCTACTAGCAGTGATGATTAGTGTTCGTTTATCTTTGATGTTAACACCGCTGGGGGGGGGGGGGGTCAAAGATCAAAGAGTGTCTACGTCTACTGACACTAAAGCGGCGTGTGCACACCCTTTAGCAGCTCCACGGGGGGGAGGAGGCCACATTCCTCACACGGTCAGCTGACATGAGCACACACACACACACACAGTGACAGAGATATGCACAATGACAGACACTACCTAAAGCTATTGTACAGCGTGGCCCCTACAGACACACAGACACACAGACAGACAGACAGCTTACTCACTCTGATCTGTATCAAGCAGCAACAAGACAAGATCTGAACATGCAGTGCAGCTATGGAAACAGCTCTCTCTGTGTGTGTGTGCGCGCGCACGCCCCCCCCACACCTTCGACCTCCGGCCTGACTAGGTCCAGCATTTGGCAGAGGCAGTCCTCAAAGGTGAGAGGCTCGATGCCCATGGTCTCCATCTTGTGGCACTGCTCCTCGTAGAAGTGCTCCAGCTCGTACATGCTGAGCACGCCATCCCCATCCAGGTCCATGCAGCGGAACCAGTACTCCACGCTGCACACAGGGGAACAGGGCTGCTGATTAGCATCACGATTATCCTGGTCAAAATAACCGCCATAGACGATATTATCGCGATTATATTATTATTAAAACTCTTGGCACTAAAACATACTGGAATCACTTTCTTACATTTTATGAATTAAGAAACAATCCTTTGTATAATATTGAAAACATACTGTATATTTTTAGTCTGATTCGTTTTGTTATGAAAGCAGAATTTCAACAAATCACCGGGCCTGACTTTGCACGCATGCCGCCCTCAGCTAAGAGGAGAGATTATAGTCTGGAAACCTCGTTTGCATTAGCGTTTGAGATGACGTGCGCGCGCGTGTCCAGCTACCTGGTGTCGCTCCTCTTGTCCTCCTCAGAGATGAGGAACCAGACAAAGTCAGCATAACTGAGGCGGCCCTCCTTATACGCCCGCCTGTCCCTGGAGGAAGACAGAGGGGACATTATCAGACATGATCTGTCCCTGGTCCCTAGTCTGTCTCTGGTCCCCGGTCTGTCCCTGGTCTCTGGTCGGTCTCTGGTCCCTGGTCTCTGGTCCCAGTCCCCGTACAGTTCTACTGGCCTCCAGGTCTGTGCTCAGAGGGTCTCCTCAGAACTGGTGCACACTCCGTAACGTAACACACACATGCACACACACACGCACACACACACACACACACACACACACACACACACCACTCACCTCGTTACTGTTCCTGAGAAGATCCTTTCTATCATCTTGTGGGAGACGGCTGGGAACAGACAGCATTCATGATGTGAGCGTTTGAGTGCTATATCTCCGCTCCCCCAGGTCAAGTGAAGGTCTTTCCCCGATGCGTTCGAGCCGTCGCCACAGGCCGTAAATCCCCACCGTCGCACTTGAAACGCACTCCTTTTCATCTCGACACCGCCGTAAATCCCCCGGCCTGCGTCGCTTGACCGTACGGTGGCGGTAACTGCCCCAGACATGCCGTAATTCAGCCCCCCCCCCCCCCCCGACTCACTCTCAGTACATCAAGCAGGGCCAGCTGGCTGTGGGGAACAGCCTTTCTACTGGCCCTATACCCACGTATGGAGCGCATACTGGAATAAGGGTAATAGAAGGAGGCTACTGAACAGTTTGGGACTCAGAGTGTTAGAAGTGACTTGTCATTAGTAGTTACTGTAGCTAGGGTTACAGTAACTACATGCGTTTAGGAGCAGGTAGGGTTACAGTAACTACATGTGTTTAGGAGCAGGTAGGGTTACAGTAACTAC
>JAODUH010039052.1:0-20946 GCA_027564835.1 Typhlichthys subterraneus | reverse complement strand
CCCCCCCCCCCCCCCCCCCCCCCCCCCCCCCCCCCCCCCCCCCCCCCCCCCCCCCCCCCCCCCCCCCCCCCAATTCTCAATGAGGTAGTCACCGAACACTCGTAGGTCCATTCCCCTGTGGTCTGAGCCAGCCTGGTTGGATACGGTGCAGTAGAACCGGCCAGCGTCACTTATCTGAACTCCATGTAAGCGCAGCGTGCCTTCTGAGAGCAGAGTGTATCTGTATTGCATACACAATACAAAAATGTAAATTATTACTTGATAAAATATTGTTTTATTTATTGTACATTCACAATGTAAATGCGTTTATTTGATTATCAAAACATAAACGTAGAGTAAAAGAAGCTGGCGGTCAAGATAAAGAGACCACCAAGAACAAGATGACCTACTTGTTGTTATCATAAGTCAGAGGGAAGCCATCTTTCCTCCACAGCACTGTGGGTGAGACGTCCACTTCAACCTCACAAGGTAGAACTGCATCCTGGCCCACATGTGCTGTTATCACTGAGCTGCTCTCCTTGATTACGGGTGGCACTACACAACAGGGTTATGACATCATCACTCACTGTAACCACACAGGCTGCCTTTGTGCAGCACACAGTGTTGGATGCAGCTCAGGTAGACTTACAGAGAATTTCCACGGTGAAGAAGAGGCTGGTGCTCCCTGCCATGTTGGTGACCACACAGCTGTACTGACCGCTGTCCTCTGGCCCCACATCCTGTACCTCCAGGTACTGGCCTCCTGCCAGCCGCTGGATACGACCGCCCAGCTGTCACCAGGGCGATAGAGTCAGTCAACATCAAGTCAGACAAGGCCAAGCCTCCTGGCTCCTTTCCTACCTGCAGTTTGGCTTCGTCCTTGTACCACTCGATCTCTGGTATGGGGTCACTGTCGGCCAGGCACTCCAAGGTGAGATGTCCTGTAGATGGCACTGTGACTGTTCTCACATCGCCAGAGCCCTGGACAGTTGGTGGGACTAAAACAAAGATTAAGGGGAGACTTGACTTCAGTCAGGTTCTATATATCATTCTATATATCTTCTATATATCATTCTATATATCATTCTATATATCTTCTAAATATCCTTCTATATATCTTAAAGGCAGAGTCATTCAGTCAGAGTTATTCTCCAGAACGCTTGCTAACTTCAAGCTCAAATCAAAACAATATCCCTCCGCAGCGCCGCCCTACACATTGAAACGCATTGTGAAGCAGAGCAGCTTTATTTATCTTTCTATTTCCGGAGCCATGGCTGTGTAGAAGTAAGATTATTTTTTCAGCACGCACAGAGAAGTAAGGTAAGATAGGGAAATGCGAGGAGATATTTGGTGAATTTGACAGAAAAAGGTATTAGCTTACAATTGCTCTCTATACCTTTAAGTGTAGATTTAGTCTAGCATCACAATAAACTAATAACATACAGTACTTATTAGCATACCACACAGTACATAAGATATGGTCATAACATCTAGACATGTGAGTTCAATGTCAACGGTAAGGTCAAGGGTTAATGAGTGGGCCCACCAGAGAGGATAGGCAAATAGTTAGTACAGTAACTATCACCATTATAATAGGAGTAACCTTGTGATTAACTTGTGATAGCAGCAGTCTTTTCACTCTCAAACTATATCTTTAAATAATCCAGAATCTTGAGTTTAAATGTATAACAGGCTAAATAGTATAATACCACACACACACCTACACACACACACACACACACGCACACACACACACACACAGACACACGTACACACACGCACACGCCCACACAAACAGCCTAGAGAAAGATTGAAGTTGCTAGTTCAAGAGCTCACAGAGGAGATAGGAGGGGCTGAGACAGACACGAGGCAGTTCTTCAGTGAGGAATATGAACAGTAAAGTGGAAACAGCCTGTGTCACCTTGGACTCGGACCCAGTGGTTCCGTCCATCCTCTCCGGCAGGGCTGCTGGCCAGACATGTGTATAGACCTGCATCCTCCACCTTTAAAGAGACAGCATCAATCATCCTGAGTGGCACAAGGCACCACAAGACTGGCTTCTGTTTTCACATGTACCAATGAGCTTAGAGCTTCATTTCTAGCTAGGTTAGTCAGATCTGCTTTGCCCTGCCATCTTCTATTATGCATATGAGTGTAAGTGACCTTTTACATCATAAATGTATGCAAAAAGTCAATCAACAACATAATTATCAGTCATTTTGAAAGATAAATCATATTTATAATTGCTAATAATAATAATAATAATAATAATAATAATAGAGAATAAATAATACTCTAGTTTAGCATAGGTTTGTCAATCACCTGCACTTTGCTAATCCTGACAAAATGTCCATCTTGCTGTACGATGTCAGTTCCTTCCAAAGGGCGGCCATCCTTCAGCCAGCTGAGGGTGGGAGGCGGGACCCCCAGGGCGGAACACTCCAGCTCCAGGGGACTGTTAACCGCCAGGGTGAGCTCCTCTGGGGAGCTGGATCTGGACACCAGCGGAGGCTCTGCATTACAAAGTGTTGCATTACACACACATACACACACACACACAGTATAACTTACAGATCCCAGTGGTGGAATTACTGTTTGACTTCAATTGAATTATGTGTCCTTGTGCGCAGACGATTTATAAACAAGAACTTTTTCAAGTACAGTACTTTTACTCTCTTTGAAAGTTTAACCGTTATATCCACTAGAGGGCAGGGCAGGAACATAAATGTTACATTAAGTGGCATTCACACTACCAGCGGCAACAGCTGCACCCAGGCACGCCATGTGTTATGCTCATACTAGAACCCTTGCTAAGGTGAAGCACAGTGTGTACAGGCATTAGTACAGTACCTAGCACAGTGAGGTTGAAGCTCTTGGTGCTGCTGCCGGCCTGGTTACTGGCCACACAGCTGTACAGGCCTGCGTCCGCGGTGGCCACTTCAGGCAGCTGCAGCCTCGTCTCCTGCCCATCCAGCAGCAGGTTGCGGTGCAGGGACAGCGGCTGGCCGTCCTTCATCCACGTGAGCGTGGGAGGGGGCACGCCCCGAGCCTCGCAGGTCAGCGTCACCAGGGAACCCCGGACCACTGTGACGGGCTCCACTGGTTCAACGTGGTCCACGGCTGGCGGCTCTGCAGAGCGGACCCGCGGACCCACACACACACACACACACACACACACACCTCATTATGTGCAGTAAAGCTATGGCAACCACTGCTCCTCTAGCATTCTTGTATTCACACTGTGTATCTAGCGTTCCGTGTCATTCAAGTGGTATCTAACCACACTGTAAATGACTACGACTCAGCAGTACTAGTATTCAGAGACAGGGTACCTTGGACCTGCACATCATAGCTGAGCTCAGCGAGACCAGCTCGACTATGTGCCACGCACGTGTAGACTCCAGAGTCTGACAGCTGGACTGGGGAAATCCTAAATGTTATGAAGGAAGACACAGTTGGACAGTGTGTAAAGCATCAGCTACAACAGCGGGTGTGAACGTAGGGGTCAGCACCACACACAAACAGGGTTTTTTGAGAGGGTTTTCAGAAGTAAAAAACAAATTAAAAAAGCATGTTAGATGACCAAGCAATAAAACAGTTGCAACAGTGCCATCTACAGGTTAAACCAGAGTACTGGAATTGCTTTATCGGCGAAAGTGCTCTAGTATACCTGTATATGTGCTGTCCTATAATTTGATTGATTGTTTGAGCCCCCGTTCCCCACACACACACCTTAAAGGTTTGAATAATCTTAAGAATAAATAAAACAAGCTGACCAGACCAAAACATACTTTGTGAATGTCCTTTGGTGATTGTTTACAGTATTTGCATCCTATTGGGCATAGACCTCTGGCTCATTATAAAACTATCGGACAGCCTTTAACCAATCTGCTTGTATCACCTAATCTACTTGCTCTGCCACCCTTTCAAATCAAACGCTTGACGTCAACGTCATCGCACTTAGCCGCGCCCGCTGGTCGCTGATTGGCCCGCCACCCAGATGGGCCGTGCCAACGTTAACGCGAGCGAGCAGGTTTTCCACACTGCAGTACAATCAAAGCAAACGCTTAGCTGAGAGAGCAACAGCCATGCTAACGCAGAGTGTCACGTAAACACGCGTGCCTCCAACTGACCGAAGCACAGCATCTGCAGAGAGGAGGCGTATGCGGGGAGACAGCAGGAGGGGGCGCCCGTTCTTCAGCCAGCTGACCTGGGGCGGAGGGACGCCCTCTGCTTGGCACTCCAGGGTGACTACACTGTCCTGGGTGGTCTGCACCTCTCTGGGGACTGTGGTCTCTCCAGAGATAGATGGAGGAACTGTGGGTTAGATCACAACAGAAGAACTTCAAGCAGCTAAATCAGATCGTAGCGGTGCAGCGATGTACCACATGACCCTGTCCACCACTGACCTAGCACAAAGAGGGTGTAGATCTTGCTCTCCTGCCCGGCAGGGCTGACGGCCAGACAGGTGTACGTCCCAGAATCCTCAGGGCTCAGCCTCAGAAGCGTTAACGTGCTGCCATCTGGGGTAATGCTGCCAAGCGTCCCATAGGTTTACAATTACGTACCAGCACGCACGCATACATTGGAACATACAGGAATACATTGAATGTGTGTGTATGTGTGTGTGTGTGTGGAGAGAGACTTACTCTGTGTGCTGTGTGTCAGACCCCTCCAGGGTCACCCCGTTCTTCAGCCAGCTGAGGCGGGGCGGGGGGATCCCGGTGGCTCGACACTCCAGAGTCAGCTCCTCTCCCATCGGAGCGCTCAGGTCAGACGAGTGGCCAGAGTCCAGGATGGTAGGAGACACTACAACACACACGCGCACACACACACACACACACACACGCACGCATGCACACACACACACAGAGCGTGTTTATTAAAAAGTATACTCCTCAATTGTGTTTTCACCCACAAAGGTTGGATAGATGCTGGTTTGGAGAGTATCCAGAGAGTCTGTAGCTACTGTACAGTAGCACTGATGCAGTAACAAACACGCATCTTTACCCTGCACAGTTAGAGTGTAGTCCCTCTGTGTTACTCCCTCGCTGTTCTTGGCCACACAGGTGTACTTGCCAGCATGAGACAGAGTGACAGGCCCCAGCTCTAGCCTGTTCCCAAGTACTGACCACTGCCACTGCAGGCTGCTCTCTGCACACACACACACACACACACACACACACACACACACACAGTACACCGTTACACCAACAGCACACTCAATCATTAGTTCAAGTCATTCCGGTTCCACGTTGTTACCAATAGGGGTGCCATCCTTTAGCCAGGTGATGCTGGGCACAGGGACCCCCGAGGCCTCACACAGGAGGGTAAGACGAGAGCCCAGCGTCTGGGTCAGGGACTCCTGGACAGGCCCGTCCAGGACAGGGGGGACTGTGGTGGAATAGAGGGATTATAAGACGGCGTGTGGCGGCTAACTGTCCTACGCGTGACCACGGTACTGTAGAGGGCACGTCTCACCATGAACGGTCAGCCTGAACGTCCTGTCCACCTGCCCGGCCACGTTAGACACCTTGCAGGTGTAGGTACCACTGTCCGCCACCTGTCAAGGTCAAGGTCAAGATCAAGGACATATTTTTTTCCCCAGAAGGGTCATTTGTTTCCCAGCCAGCAGCAGTTATTATGACAAGTGAAAAGAAAAAAAGAAGGGATTCAAATTAAAAAAAGGGAAAAAAGGGTTCTTCTCAATAACATGAACAACATATATTTTAATCTATCTTGGCAGATAGAACGACCAGATAGAGTCAACCCGAACTCATCCTGCATCAGCCTGGACTGACTTGACCTTCTTTAGAGGTCATTTAAAATTGTACCTGCATTATCACTGTACACGCCTATAGGCCAGACAGTACATGGTCCGCAGCCAGCATCATTCAAACAGGTTACACCGTGGAACACTGTGGGCTGGTTCTACCCACCTGCGCCTCTATGATCTCCAGCTGGTGCCCATCCACCTTCAGGCCGCTCCCGGGCGCTAGCTGCAGTCCGTTCCTGTACCACGTCACCTCAGGCAGGGGGACGCCGCGGGCCTCGCACCGCAGCGTGACGGAGGAGCCCGCCTGTGGGGTCAGAGGCTCCGGGTCCACTGGCGGACGATGCCTCAGAGAGGGAGGGACTGGAGGTGACACATAACATGGTAACCTATAGTATAGTATTGGCTAGGTGCAGTTAGCGTGTATCATTAGCCATTAACGGTGTACAGTGATGGCGTAGTAAGTGAATGAGTGGGACAGGAGGAGTCGGTGTGCTTGTGTGTCCTCCTACCGTAAACGCTGAGCAGGATGCTCTTCTGGTCCTGGCCAGCTGCATTGGTGGCCGTGCACACGTACTGCCCGCTGTCCTCCACTCTAGCCCGCGGCAACTGCAGCATCTGGCCACCTGCGTGTCAAAACACAGGGAACGGCATTGCACCATGGGTGCTGCAGTCCAATGAATACAATGTGTGCTGCAGTGAAATGTTCCCTTGCTTCCTGACTGGCAGACATCAGAACCATAGTTACCTTAGTAACCCACGTTGTGTTCTGCTCATAGGACGTAGCGCAAGATTGTTCAGAGGGGATTGTTCATGTGTGTGTGTGTGTGTGTGTGTGTCATACGACATCTGACCTGGTAAGATGTGTATTCCAGAGCTGAAGTGGAGCAGCTGCCCGTCTCTGGTCCAGGTGATCTCTGGAGGAGGGTACGCCTGGACGTCACACAGCAGGGACACCATGTGACCCTCATGAACACTCACCTCCTCTTCCCCCTGGCCAGTTATCTGGGGGGGAACTGGGGCAGAGGGCAACTGTGTTATTACACTCCTACCGGCTACAAGGCAGCGAGTCTGCCCCATCATATAACACTCACTCTTTACATGCAATACCTCTTGGTCTCTTTTTACAGCGTTATTGGATTCCTTTCTGTCCCTGCAGGGTAAAATAGCATGTTTCACACATCCTACTTAGGAGCAGTTGGCAGTCAACTGTGCCCGGGGACTAAAACAGTTCTAATGGCAGTGCCTTGGTCAAGGGCAATGGCAGGAATATTAACAAAACATCAATATTTTTGTCTGTGAGAGGCCAGGCCCCCACAGGAGACCCATGTAGAGACCAAGGCAGGACATGTGAGCCGTACACAGATCACCATAGTCGTCTGCGGTCGGGTGAGCTCAAACCCTGGACTTTGTTGCTGTAGTAACAACACTAAACAGATAATAATGCTTCATTAGCATTGTTGTTTGTTTGTCTTCCTCTCACCTTGCACGGTGAGACTGAAGAGTTTCTCCAGCGTCCCGAGTTTGTTTTCGGCCACACATGCGTACCCAGCCATGTCAGACACCTGGACACTGAGCAGCTGCAGGACACAGGTTTCGACAGGCTGTGAGTTAGCGTCCTCACAACGCGGCGGTCTGTGACGGTACCGTCCCACTGACCTGCAGCTGTGTGCCGTCCTCGCTGACGTGGCGACGGGCGTCTGGGTGCACCGGCTCTCCGTCCCTCAGCCAGGAGACGGAGGGCGCTGGGTGACCGGTCACGTCACAGTGGAGCACCACAGTGCTGTTGACCACCGCTTCTATCTCCTCCATGAAGCCCTCTGGCGCCCCCCTGGCCACAGGCGGGACTGCGTGCAGGGAAATTACACAGGTGAATCTACAGTAGCAGTGACCTCTCAATGGATCTTCTATTGTCGACGTTCCACACTGTATACTTGACTCACTAAATTGTATGAAAGCTATTCAGTTAGCGCAATGCCAGTTACCTAACACTTCCAGGTCAAAGTGCATTCGGTCCTCCCCTGCCTCGTTCACAGCTTGGCATGTATATTTTCCTGCATCTTCCTCCTGCACCCAGGGGATCTGCAGCACCTGTCCACCTGAAGGGAAAGCTCTGTTACTCCTCTGTGTGTGGTGAATGTATAGCAGCGTATGCTACAGTAGGTTACACTGACTCTTATAAACAGGTACTATCCCTGTTCTGTTTTTCAGTCCCCAAGCCTTTTCTCAAAACATTTTGGAGCAATTTCATGAGTTTTGTTAACAAATATAACAAGTATTTGTGTTTTTAATATATAAATACATTAATTAATAACAATATATAATGTAACACACTGCAACCCTAATGGATAAGCGGTCAAGATGATGGATGAATAAATAAATATAGTAACTTAACTTTGACTGCATTTGAAATTAGCCTTCCTTGACTGATGTATTATTTATGTAGTCAGAATCAAGCAACATGCAGTAACCACTGTTTAAATCCTAAAGCACCAGCGCATGTATTCATCCTGCACAATAGTATGCCCTCACCTGGCAACAGTACCACTCCGTCGGCGGCGGTGAGTTTGCGTCCATCTCTGTACCAGCTAAGCTTGGGTGGGGGGATGGCGTTGCTCTCGCAGGAGAGGGTGACGGCATGGCCGAGGACCACCTCTGTCTTTTTAGTCATCTCATCGCCGGGGTCATCTTCGTGCTCGCCGAGACCCCAGGCAGCCTCCCTGTGGTTCACCCGGTCGAAGACCGGAGGAACTGCCGACAACGAAATTCCCATTTACTTCCGTTTACTAAACTCATACTACACTAGTAAACTAGGCTAGTAGTGAGCGCGGATGCTGTGTACAGTACGCACTGTGAACGGTGATATGAAAGTCTCTCTTGTCCTCTCCGGCTGTGTTAGTCACCACGCAGGTGTACTGACCCTCGTCAGACAGTGTGACATTCTCTATGTGTAGGAGGTGGCCTCTGGCTCCAACGCCAGCGTGTTCGCTTCCACTCAGCAACTAGACCATGAATGACAGCGTCAGTGATTTTCTCTCTTCTGAGGCTTACATTGTAAACACACTATTTTACTTTGGTCTCGGGATTGCAACCGTTTTCTGTATTAACGGGTGAATCTGCTAGTCAGACTCACACACCCACCTGTCCGTCTTTGAACCACTGGGTTGTGGGTTCAGGAAAGCCCTTGGCAAGGCAGGATAGACTTATGGTGCTGTTGATGCGTACTTTCTCTTTCCGCCCAACGAAAGACAGGGTTGTAGAGTCTCCCTCTATCTGTGGTGGGACTGGTAAACAAAGAAGAAAACCCCTTAATAGCATAATAGCATTATAGCTAAAACAGATATTGACAGTATTATTAGTAGAGCTGCCCCCTGAAAGTCATGTGACCTGTCGACTGAGATTCTTCAAGTCGAGCAGCCGTGTTAACATATAGCATAACAGATATAACTTACAAAACTGGATACAATTTATCAATAAGACGTCATCGGATGCCAGTTAAGTAATACATATACAAATATATAAATACATATTTAATAATAAAAATAAATTATGCCAGTGGATTGTATGATTGCCATAGTCTAACCTAGGCTAATGACACCGAAACAAAACAAATTAATGAATGTCCAGTTTATCAGCCAAATCCGATCCCGAGTCTCGTGCAGCCCTGATTATTAGTGGTATCTATGAAGACTTGTACATCTGCCATCACTTTGACATACAGCACAATGTACTGTAAGTACAGTGGTGTGTAACACATCACATACAGCCTGATCAGGCTCCTACCCAGCACGGTGAGGGAGTAGTGCTTGAGGGCGCTGCCCGCCAGGTTGGTGGCGCGGCAGGTGTAGCGGCCTGCGCTGTCTCCCTGGGCCGAGCCCAGCCGCAGCGCCTGGCCTCCCGAGGTGTAGGTCAGCTGGTCGCTGGACACGATGGGCTGGCCGTCCTTTAGCCACGTGATGCCGGGTGCAGGGGAGCCCTCCACCTCACAGGGCAACGCTGTGGAGAAGCCCAGCACCACCGACACCTCAGAGGTCCCCCCCGGGCCCCGTATGGTAGGGGGCGCTAGAGAGAAAGAGAGGGGGAGAGAGATGGGGAGAAAGCGAGAGAGAGAAAGAGAGAGAGACAGAGGTCATGTTCTTAAGGCCTTTCTAGATTATAGGAGACCAACACATACTGTATATGTGACGTTGCTAATGATGGCCAACCTTGTACAGTGAGTCTGAACTGCCGCATCTGTGTGCCAGCGTTGTTACTGGCCAGACACTGGTAGAGTCCTTGGTCCCTCAGTCTCACCATCTTCACCTTCAGAACCTGACCGTCCTCCAGAAACTCCACATGGGGGTCTCCGTCACGGGACAGGACCCTGGGGCCCGACGGGAAGGAGAGGATTGGTTTAGGGTTGGGCCGATAGACGATGCCGTCATCCATCAGGATCACCTTCTCTTCCCCTCTCTCTCAAATACGCACGCACGCAGGCGTGGACACATACAGTATTGGAGGATGCAATACGCTCCTGGCTGTCAATCATATGCGTAATGCACATCTATCACACATCTCTCTTAGCCTGCATCTGGCAATGCAATCAATGTATTATGCTAACGTAATGCTAACAGCAAAAACTACAAACTAAACCGCTCGTGCTCACTCACTTATTTTGTTTTGGTAGGGTGAGATGCATGTTATGGCAACTCCGCGGATGCACCCGCACTGCACCATCGTCGTCTGTCCATCTGTTGCGCAAATTCTAAGAATGACGCGACTCCTGCACACCACTTCAGAAGTGTCCTCTTTCATTAGGTAGGCATAAACTACAAGTATGCTGCTGCCAGACAGGCAAAGTGGTACCTTTTACCCACTACATTTGCTACCGCTGCCAGGTTGAGTAGGGAAGGATGGGCATAAAAATTTACTGTAGGCCTATAGTCATTTATTTATTACTACTTCAGTTTTATAGATAGTCATAAATGTATATTGCAGAACCCCCCCGCCCCCCCGATGACAGCATTATCCATCTCGATGTTTCACTGTAGAAGTCGTATGAATGTGGCTCCAGCAATGACCCTGAAAAATAGTTTTCTTTGTTGGCCCCCATAGTAAGAGTAGGTAGAGCACTATTATACTCACAAAGTTCACATCACTCACGAGTTACATTGTGGTTGTGTGACTGAACATGTTGTCATGAACACTGAGTTACAGTACGTTAATGGCTGGTAGTGTAAAAAGGTGCCTTCCCCATAAACAGAGTGACAGAGTACATGGCTTAGCCTCTTACTCTCCGTCGCGGCTCCACTCCACTCTGGGCGCCGGCCGTCCGCTGACCCGACACTGGAACAGCACCTCCTGGCCCGACACCACGGCAACCTCCTGCAGCCTGGACCCTCCTGAGATCACCGGCGGAGCTGTGGCATAACAAAACAAGTTACGCCGCAGTTACGCTAGATCATCATCTTTACTGGGAGGATCTTTAAGCGCCTACCTTGCACGACTATGTGATATTCTCTCCGAGCCTTCCCAGCTGAATTGTGGGCCGAGCAGGTAAACTGGCCTGCGTGCTCCATCTGTACCCTGTAGATTCTCAAAAGTCTATTCCCGTTCTGCAGATGCACCCCGGGACTGTCCACCTAAAGTCAAGCCCATCAGTTATTTTTTAGCAATATATTGTAATGATCTTGGTGACCACTTGGTGGCACTGTACAGCTACAGTACATATCGGCTTGTATATTATTGAGGGACGCGGGGTGACTAACTCACCGGGTGGCCATCTTTAGTCCAAGTGATGAATGGAGAGGGAATGCCAAAGGCATCGCAGCCGAGAGTGAGTGGCTGCTTCAGGGTGACAGTGAGGTTCTGTGGCTGCCCATCATCTTGGATCTCAGGGGGAACTGAACGCAAACAAAGACGACGTGAAAATACGCGCTGACTTGCAACAGGACACAGCAATCGCAGTCACTTTGCAGACATTGCTGTTGAAGGAAAAACTAATGATTTTCACCATTCACTTTCAACCTGGTCTTCCTCTCGGCAGAGCCTGCGTCATTGCTCGCCACACACTTGAAGTCCCCGCTGTGGCCGGCAGACGCTGAGCTGATCACAAGAGCGCCGTCCCGTGTCAGCGAGAGCTGTGATTGGTCCGGCTGTATCTCCAGGCCGTTTTTGAACCAGCGCACCTTGGGAGGCGGTGCTCCTGCAGGTGTAGGGAGAAACGGGGTGATGAATCAGAGTAGTATTCATGTGAAAAAATGAGCTGTATTGATCGCGTCTGACAGAAAGAATAGGCGCCTTCGTAACTCTCTCTCCCTCGCTTCTCTAAGAGAGAACACAATGGGCAGGCAGCCCAGACAGAGGGGAAAAAAGCAGGCTCTTCTACATTTATCTGTTGGACAGCAGGACAAGAGAAATCTTGCCAAAATGGTTAGAGAGCCTCTGTCGTCCCGCAAAGCATCAGCCTTCAAGGGCGTGTACAAGAGCAAAACAATATATTGCGCAGATGTCAGATGCAAAGAACCACCATCAAGATTTACTGCCTTAGTCTTAAGAGTCTTTAAGAGTGGGATTTGTGCAGAAAGATGACTAGTGATTGGCTAACAGTTCAAAGGCATGCTGGGCCTAAAACAGATGTCTTGGGTGTGAGTCAAATGTTGGACTAGTAATGAGGTACAGTAAGTGAATGGAACAGAATGAAAGTAAGGTGTGTGAAGTGTCAACCTGTTATGGCAAGTTGTATTGTGCTAATGCTGCGTTCGACATTAGTCGGAGGTGGGAGGTCGTAACTGGGAAACGCATCGCTTACGCCTTCCATGCGTTCCAGTTGGTGTGAAGTCAGAAAACATGGACGCCTCTTTTGTTGCATACAGAATTGTGAACTATTCACAATCCTGTGATGTCTTTAACATTGTTGACTGTAGTCATTAAAAACGCTAATAAATACATAACAAGTTTATAACAACACATTTTAAAGTTACAGCTTTATATACCCAAATTAATAATAATGAATAACTAAATCTAGTTATTATATCAAGCAAAACGTATTAAAAATAATTATATGTAAAAAAAAAAACTGTATTATAACGTAATTTTCTTACATTTGACGGTGTGGGCAGCCATGCAACTATAATGTCAAGTCGAAACTCAGTGTTGAGAAACCTTCTCCAAGTTTCCGAACATGAAAATCCGAGTTGAGGGGGCATGTCGAAAGTCATAACCTCTACTGCATACAAGTGACTCAAATGTCTATTTACAGAGGTGTTACGCACCAAACCCGGTAGAGGAAGCTTTTGGAAACCATATACACCATTCATCCTCCAATATAAAATAAAATACAGCAGTGGTGATGCTATCCTCCGTTCCCTCATTTACCTTTGCAAACATGTGTTTACAGTTTGGGAAAACATAAATCAATATCATTATCTCATAGCTGGGAGGAAATGCGTGCATATGTTCTGTTTTAGATGTTCACAGGTCTCATTAGTGGACTCAATCAAAGATGATCTACTCCATGTGGTTCCCAAAATAATTAGCTCAACCAAACACATTAACAATGTCCTCATGCCGGAGTCTACCTCCCTCATGCCACACACATACAGTAGGGTATCCAACACCCAATGAGGAAATCCTAATTTCCCAGTGATAGCTGCTTCTCCCGGTTGCCAGAAACTCCAGGTACGCACTCAACTTGCCAGCCAGTCTCCCAGCCAGACTGCCTGTCTGCATGCCTATCTTGGCCAGAGGGAGCCCATGCAGAGCCCTTCCACTTCCTGCCTGCTCTGCATGGTGCACCCCAGACATCTCTGTCCATTATCTGCCAGCAACGGCTTGTAATTAGGAGTCCTCTCCCAGCAGGCCCGGCCGCAGAAGAAAGCAGATGTGGCTTACTGGGGCAGCGGGCAGAATAATGTTCCAGCTGTTGCCTCGCATTAGTCCGAGCCTTCACCTTCTCAAACGCAGCCTGTTGCCATGGCACAGCCCCATACAAACAACACCTACATATTTACATGGCCTGTCATAGCGAGAATGCACACAACCACTTATAGGTAGGTGCACTCCCCCACAGCCCCACATTTTCCATGCCAGCAACATGGCACAAGGCACATGGCTGTGGGCAGAGGGGTAAAGCAGCTAGGGAAACCAAACGGGGAGCGCTAGATACAGTTGGAGCGCACGCCACTCAGCAAAGTCCAAGTTTCAAACCAAAGCCACAATATTCTTGATGCCCTTGTTTCAAACACAAATCGAGCATAGTGTCTTCAAACAAACACGCCTTGTTGAATGTACTGTAGGTGCACAAACTCCTGCGTATGCTAACAATCATGTTTCGATACTAGTGAGATCTCCTCCAAGTGCATGGTAAAACAGAAATAAAAAATAAAAATAAACTAAACTAAACAAATGAACAAACGGGAGTGTGTCTGATTGCTGCCACAATACAATATTCAGTGAGTGCTAAGCTATTGTGTATATAGTATTTTTCCAGTTTGAGAACAGGGCCCTGAATTGACAATGCAAAATACACGTCTTTCCGATATTTTCCGGTAGAATATTCTGTCGCAGTAAAGAAAGAAAGATAGATAGATGGATAGACGGATGGATAGAAAGAAGGAAAAGTGTTATAAAAAAGAGAAACACGTCACACATTTCTAAATGCCAGATCTTTCAAGGTCCTATCCTTGTCTGTGTTTGAGGCTGACTCATCCCTGAATCATGTCCTACCTGCAGCAGGGCAGGGGATGAGGACCTTGCTGTTTGCTATTCTCTCCATAATGGCATCGCCTGGCTCGGCAAAGGACGGGGCCTCTGTGAAAACAGATATAGGGACGTTAAGGTCAAAGGTGTGAACTGTTAGGATTCATACAAAAAAGCATAGGCAGTGAAGAATCAAAAATAGTATCAGTAAAATACTATTATATACTTATATTTACACAGCAACAACAGCAACAACATGAAGCTAACCAATAGTGAAAAGGTTCATCTGTGATGTTAAGCAGCAGTGACAACCTATTTTCAGTCACTATGGCACCTGACATCCTGCCCTGCCCTCGTTAATGTTAATCAGACTTAATCGGACTAATCCATCTTAATCGGAATGACCTTTGGGGGTCACAAAGCCCCTCGAGTGACCTCTAACATCCACATCCAGACACGATCTCTTTGAACGGCTGCTTGTCCTGCTCTGACCCACTACTTCATGATAGTCTAAAGGCCACAGCAGAAACCTGAAGCTAGGACACAGCACTTCATGTTAAACGGACATGTACTGTAGGCTACTGTACTGGGATAAGGTCACTGAAAAACGTTAGTACATTGAGTCATATGCTGTACTACATAATTATCCATGGGATGAGCGACAGGTCCACAATGACGATATTCACCAAGAACCTCCAGCTTTATTTCCAGGATGTCCTGTCCGGCGTTGTTCTTGGCCACGCACCGGTAGGTGCCCTGGTCGGCAGGGGTGACCCGCTGGATCCTGAGAGCTGCGCTATCCCTGCCCCCGACAGGACGTCCATTGTGGAACCAAGTGACCTCCGGCCTGGGCTCCCCCTGGACCACACAGGGCAGTGTCACCGCTTGGCCGACCAGGGCTTTGAGCAGGGACGGTGCGACCTGAATCCTAGGCTTAGCTGGAGGCAAACACAAGCCATGCGTGCACGTGTCATATCTGTACCCCTAGTTTAACGTACATATCTTACTGAAGTTATGCATCCTAGCAGACTCTATGTTTCTTAACCGGTCTGCCTTGTGGAATTACCTTGAATGTGTAAATTGTAGCTCAGGGACACGTTTCCTGCTGGGTTTGCTGCAGTGCAGGTGTACAGTTTACTATCAATCAGACGCACATCGGTGATCTTCAAGGAGCCTGAAGGCAAAACAGTAAACCTGGGGAGAGACATTACACTTTAGGAGTCAGTAGAGATTTAAAGCCTTGTGTTTTTAAGATTATAGCCATGATCCGACCTGATAGTGACATTATCTGATGCACCATTACACATAGATCTGCTCTAATGTAATGTATCAACACTAACTGCCAAGGAAATCGGTTATGTCACAAAGTGGAGATGCAATGTTTGCCATGTTAATCGAATAGTTTCTTCATCGTTGCTGGCTAGGATTCCTTGAGTGTGTTATGCAAGATGTTGCCTGATAACGAAGTAGCAGTTTCTGGCTGATAAAAAAGAATTGTGTTGTAAAACTCACATATGGAAAACAATTATCTAGTGAAAATAGAGGTGCTGCTTTTTTGTAATTTAGAGCAAATTAAATAAAAACTTAAATCTAATGACAAACTCTTTCTATATATAAAAAAGCCTGGATTTGACCAGGCCAGTACATTTAAAAACAAGAGTAAGTAGAATATGTGAAAAGTCGTATGTGGATAAAATGCTAGTTACAGTGCTGTACAGTACTTAAATGCCTTGAGTAGACAGCCATAACTTGAATAGCTCCAGAACCCTTCCAGCTGTACAAAAGCATTGAAATGCACAAACGTAAACACACGCCTGTGATTTATCAGAGATCAGTGTGCACGCTAAGCAATGGAATTATAACAATAACATTTTGGCTTAAGTGGAAAGGATCTGGAATCACAAAGAGTTCTTTATTTCAGCTCAGCATTGCCTCTCCCCCATCTCACCAAACAGCCTTAGGCTAGGCAGCAGACTACATCATTGGAAACAAATGACTGTCTCCCTCTGCAGAGGTCAGTCTTAGCTCAGACACATCCACTGCATGCACTTCCTCAGCTAACATGACAAGCTCAAACACACATATGTGTACTATAGACCCTCCCTGTGTTGTCCCCCACATTGGTGTGATGTCATCTGTGTACACACACACACAATTGGCACTAATCAGGGTGGACCCACTATCAACAGTCCTCAAACTGTGGGCTAGGAACCCCCGATGCCTTCAAGTGGGCCATGAACTGATCTTATAAGTTTGGAATCATTTAACTTTTAAATTGCAGTAAATGTAATGTTTTATTATTATCTCTAGATGCCCATACTGCTCTTGGCAGCCATGTTCATGCTGCCACACGCTAGGCTATTAAAAGTCACAGGCAACGCGTGGGTCGTAAGGTTTGAGAGAAAAACATTCCTCCTGACCGCGGTATCAGCTGTCTGTCTTTTGTTGCATTTCCACGTTTCCTCTTCATTGACCCTCCCCTCTTCACCCCCAACACCCAGTGATTCATTACTCCACATGTCATGTCCAGCTGGTGACTTGCTCTGACCCAGGGGGTCCATGTGAGAAGCCACCTCCTAGTGCCAGGGAGGGAGTCTATCTTTAACACGGCATGTGTGTGTGGGGAGGGGGGGCAAGAAATGTGTTCTTCTCATCAGACGCGTCCAGTAAAGAGTCAACATGTTGCTTTATGGTGGCAGCACTCCGGGGGGACCCCACTTGTATCTCTTCCACTGTCAGGCTGCTTTTCCTGCCTTCTTACGGGCACGCCCCTCCCCCGCGATTCCTCCATCCTGACCCCCCCACACACACACACACGTATCTGATTCCATCTTTGCCACGACAACCTTCCCCCCGGCCCCTCCTGCCTTCGTCATCTATCTGACCAAACTCAGTCTGTGGCACTAGTGTGTGTGTCTGTCGTCGCTCCAGCGTGTGACCACACTGGAGCGGCACCGGGGGAACCAGATGTTGCTGCTCAAAGGTTCAACAGTGTAGCCCACACAAAGCTTACGCTTCACAGCGGGCCTCAGCTGCAGCCCCGTCCCCCCCCTCCTGTCCCCGCACGCTTTCAAGAAGGCACCGATAAATGAACCCCGACCGTTACCAGCAGTCCTGGATGGCAGCCGGCTCCCATCACAGTGCCTTGTAAACGGGTTCGTTTGGTCAGACGGAAGGTATGGTGAGAACCTTTACTGGCGGTTTCACTGCTTTGACCGTGATTCTGTGATGAGACCATAGACTGAATGTTACCGATGAACGTTGTGTCCGTGTGTTCAGATATTTGAAGCCGGGAGCTCGGCTTTATAAGCACTTCCATTGGGTTGATAGTGAAGCTGAACATGCTGTTAGACAGTTGACTAACTGCATGTTAAGCATAACTAGGAACGATGCTTTGGGACCATTAACATAAATGACCCGTGGTGGTAGTCGCTTGGCTCGAGACACACTCTTACCAGGCTGTGACAGGAGGAATGGGCTGTCCGTTTCGGCTCCACGTGACCAACGGTGAAGGGCTGCCTTGGACCTCGCATAGCAAGATGACTTCCGTCCCCACCTCAGCTTCCATCTCTACTGTGTCATCGCGCCCGCTGACTCCCTTGATTTTAGGCAGAGCTGGGGAAGACAGACGCATCACAATGTAACCACATACAGCACAGCACAGCATTCTGCTACATGCTCTATTGCTCTTCACGTGCCAAGAGGCCATGTCTGTTCAGAGCTTCAGCTGTGGGCAGTAGTCAGCCACATGTATTCCAAACACCGGGAACTAAAAACCCATCTGTGTTTGGATTCATGTGGTTTCATATTTAGACCTCACTGTTAACACTGAGCTGGATCTCCCGGCTGGCGTAGCCCACAGGACTGGTGGCTGTGCAGATGTATATGCCCGCGTCCTCCGCAGTGGCATGCAGGAAGTGGAGGTGCCCGTCAGGGTCAGACCGAAGAGAGGAGAGCCCCTTGAGAAGAGCCTGTCTTCCCTGGTTGTGAAGGACGTAACACGAGGCCCCAGCAGGGTGAGATGTGGAAACAACATTACTTATTAACGGGACACAATAGTGCATTAGGTATTGTTGATGTCTCACTTCTCATGATGGGGATTAATTACATGAAAGCCACTTCTCCTCCGAGTAAGACGCATGCGCGCACGCACACGCACATTCACACACACACACACACACACACACACACGACGGATCAGATCTTCCTGTACACAGATACAACCTTCTCCCTGAACACTAGATTACTTTTGCAGATTCACTTTTATCTGACATGGAGAGAAATGTACTTGACTCTAGGGTACCTACAGTACTGTAAATGAAATAGGCCTGGAGGAAGAGACAGGAAACATTGCCATGCTAAAATGTATAAGGTTGAAACAGGAAATAACATCTTACAAACCCATATTGGTAGTGTTATTGTGTCCTATATAATCTAGTAGTTATTTCTAGAAAAGTGAAGTTCACAACTGACATCACAAAGGACCTGTTTTCATTTTAATAACGGTGATTTATCTTAAGATAAATGAATGTCAAAAAGGATCTGTGCTAGATTATTTTGTGGGAAATAGACGTATCGCGTTAGTCATGCATCCATGGGATGCCGCCAAAACTATCATTAGGAAACACAGACTTGCATTGAAGGCATGACCTACCTTGGACCAGACAACAGTTGGCTTGGGAACTCCTCTGGATTCACATGACAGTGTGATAGCTGTGTCCTCATTGGCTATGTACTGGTACGGCCCGCCAATGATCTCAGGGGGCACTGTGAAAGAAGCACAGCTGCCTGAGCTCAAGAGACAACAAGCCCTTGATGAAGATCACTTAGTTCGTAAGCAAACACTCTCCGTTCCGGGGCTTTTATTCATTACAAACCGATGACAAACTATCTTCTGGCCTGTCATTACGCACGCATGCACTGAACGGCCCCCGCTCATCAAAGCCTTCGGTGAACGCAACCCTCTCACTAACGTGCTCGCAGGTGGTTGGAGGCACGCACGTGTTTACGAGCTCCGCGCTGAGTCAGCCCATTCTTGTTGCCCGCCGAGCCAGCGCACCTCCAGTCTACAGTCTACAGCACTAGCCTAGCACCTGCTGCCCTCTCACCGTGGACCTCCAGGCTGACCGAGACGTTGGCTCTGCCCGCCACGTTCACGGCGGTGCAGACGTACGTGCCGGCATCTTCTGGCCTGGCTCTCTCAATGTGGAGGCTGCCATCGCTGCCGAGGAAGGTTCTCCCGCTCGGCTGCACCTAGGAGCGAGACACGACCTCGGTCAACTGCAACAAGTCACGCAGCCTATATTACTTATTGTCCGGCAGCATCTTACAGGTTTTCCATCATGAGACCAGTGTCTCTCTGGAAGAGGGATTCCATCCAGTAGCATGCAGGGAATCCTCAGAGACTGACCCACGCCGCTGGTGATGGCTGGGGGGCCTTGAGCTAAGAGAGGTGGCTCTGTGGATCGAGGCAAGGAGCATTTCAAATACTGATATGTCTGCTGGCTCATTGTGTGAGCACACAGACAAGCCATCTTAAGACTGTATGCTTACCAAGTCCAGTGACACTAACTCTGGCTTCACCCCTGATGGTCCCAAACTGATTTGTGGCCTCACAAATGTACAGTCCATCATCATCCAGCCAGACACCTGTTGGCAAACAACACAGTGGGGGGAAAAATACCTTATAAACGTATACACACAAACAGTGTAGCTCTAAGTACAGTAGCAGTCACAGAGTGTTGTCATGTTCAATGACCAGGACGATCACAGAGTGCCAGTGCAGACTAACTGATGCATCATTCTGGCTCTACATCATTCACTCAATACTCCAGGCTCTATTGCTCAGACTGACCTGTAATAAGCATTATAAATAGATATAATGGGATTAATGGGCTTGGTCCAGCTGTCTGCTTGCAGACACACACATCCCACTTCACTAAATTCACTGGAGATCATGTGTTAGGAGGTCATCTCTCTAGTTTAGATGGTCAAGCTCTTGTTTAAATAGCCGATGGCAACACATGTCAATGGGGAAACAGAATGTGATAGAGGGTAAGGGGAGAGCAACCGACTATCTCCAACAATGGCCGGTACAAATGGAGCCATCTGCAACATGTCGAGCAAATGAGGTTGAGCAACAGCCGCAAAGGGCAATACAAGCGGAATACTGATATATCATATTACCCACACTATAAATATTATTTGGTTTTACAGCCATATCTGCTCTCCTTCAGTAGCCAAGATTAGTCATATTATGGGATAAAACACTTCCAGGGTCACAGTTGAAATTGATTTGAATGGAAGCCATACTGAGATCTTCCATTTGCTGACAGAGAGAAGTCTTTGTGGATTCATTCCAGTTTAAATAACCTTCCAATAAAACTAAGTAACAATGTGATGTTGCCCATAATGGACGAGGACAGCTCCAATTGTATTATATTGCATCATGTCCCTTAATAAAGCCTTTACTAGTCATAGGCACAGCACAGCTATATATATATATATATATATAT
>JAODUH010039021.1:0-20956 GCA_027564835.1 Typhlichthys subterraneus | reverse complement strand
TGATAAACCTGTATAAACCACATGGTATGCACTGACAAACCAGTTTAAACTAGATGGTATGTTGATAAACCTGTTTAAACTACATGGTATGTTGACAAACCAGTTTAAACTAGATGGTATGACAAACCTGTTTAAACTACATGGTATGTTGACAAACCTGTTTAAACTAGATGGTATGACAAACCTGTTTAAACTAGATGGTATGTTGATAAACCTGTTTAAACTACATGGTATATTGACAAACCTGTTTAAACTACATGGTATGCGCTGATGAAAACTAGTTATAAACCACATGGTGATGAGCAGCAGTAAATGTGCTCATGAGAAAAGTGTGCAGCTGTGTGTAGATGCGTCAAAGGAAAGAAAAAAGACAGAAGTGGAGACGCGATGCCTCTTACCCGGAGCAGGGACTGAGACTCCTCTTTAGCTGCTCCTCCTTTCACCTCCTGTACGGCCCCACCTCCACCGGCTGTGTAATGCTGAGAAGACATCTGGTTGGGCTTGTCTCCCCCTCCCCCCCCCCCCTCCCGGCCGGCCCATAAACGACTTGGTGTCCCCCAGGTAGACCATGCCAGGCGACGCCACGCCCCTCTTCTGACCCGCTGCCGGCTCCCCCAGGCCCGCGGCGAACGCCAGCGGGTGCTGGGAGGGGAAGAGGGAGGGGCTGCCGCCCCCGCCGCCCCTCTCCCCGGCCCCCGTTCGCTCCTTGGGCACCCACAGCAAGCCGCGGGCCTGCTCCCCTCCCCTGCTCTCTCCTCCGCCGGGGCCCCAAAGCTGCTTCTCCCGCTCGGCCGCCTCGCTCTTGACGTCGTCGCGGCAGCCCTCTGCCAGCCGGCCCTCCGGGGGCGCCAGGGAGTAGATGTGGCGTGGGTCGCCCTTGCTCTCCTCCTTGATGGCCAGCGTGGAGGGGGCCGAGCAGCCGTTAGCCGACAGCACCGACGCGGGGCCGGGCGAGGAGGCCGCTGCGGGGGCGGGGCCTTCGCGGCAGTGGGCGGAGTTAAAATGGTCGAGGAGGGCCGACGAGTCGGGCGCCGTGAAGTCACAGCGGCGGCAGCGGCAACACGCGTGGACACGCCTGTAGGGGGCGACAGACAGAGAGAGAGAGAGAGAGAGAGAGAGAGAGACAGAGACAGACAGAGAGCGAAAGAGAGAGAGAGAATGAGAATGAGTGCAACCTGAATTAACATTTTAAACTGAACAAATAAATAGAATACTGGAATATATGCTCGTATATCCGCTCATCAAGATACCATGATGTTTTCTGGAGTTACTACATTTACAAATGATTGTTGTTATACTGTAAGTGAAGAACGCAACATTAAATCATTTTGGTAACATTTTCCCCCTTCACACGAGAACATTTATTAATTATGAAATGCAAACATTGTAAATGCAACCAAAAAGGTCTTTTTGAATAGTTATCACAAAGATTGACATGACATCTTTCTCACACAAAACCATTTTCTTCATTAGAAGAAAATCTGGTAACCAAACCTTTTTTGATTTCAAAGTGTATTGAACTGAAACCTCCAAGTTTCCCACAGCTCATAGCGAAAGGTAGGCATCATTTCACTGGCCCAACCCATTGGCCAAAGACACTCAGTCTTTCACTAAATCATAACCCATTAAAACAAAGCAAACCGAAGAGGTCATTAAATTAATCTGAAACACTCAAAAACAATCAACCTCCAACCAATGCCTTCATATCCTATTGGCTGGTTGACCAATCATATCCCAGAAACATATCCCCATTAAAACTCTGAAAAGCAGGAACAAGTTGAGAACCTTAACCTTGCATGAAAATGAATCTTGGGTTGAGAAATATATTATCTCATCCATCTCCAGCCATCTGCCAGTCTAATGTGAGACACTTGATTGACAGGCAGAAGACTTTTGCATTTGACAAACAAGTCTGGCAGAACACTGTAAAAAAGTATGCACCGAGCAAGAACCAAAACAACAGCTCATACATATAATAATTTAGTTTCAAATATAATGAGGAAGATTTAGATGTCCCATTATTAGAATTCACATAAGCAATTAGTTATGCGCATATTCATCTCTAATTGTAGGTACAGTGTTTCTGTAATATCACTCTTCATATTTCTCCAGAAACAAACACCTGTCTCCAATAGCGTTCCGTCTCTAATAAACATCTGCTTCCTTCCACACATTGTTCAGGCATAATAAATGCCAGGGACAATTACAGAAGTTCTACTGTCGTCAAGAAAAATCGGTCTGGGGTAGGAGGGGGTGATGGGGGCTTAAATCAGCAGGATTTTGACTCCAACAGATCCAAATAGTCCATGCATCAGTTGAACTTTGTCTGTCTGTGTGTCTGTCTGTCACTCTGTGTGTGTGCGTGCGTACGCGTGCGTGCGTGTGCGTACACCTTGTACCTAGTGAAGTGTGTGTGTGTGTGCGTGCGTGCGTGTACACCTTGTACCTAGTGAAGTGTGTGCGTGCGTGTGCCTGCGCGTGTGTGCATGTGCGTACACCTCGTACCTAGTGAAGTTAAATGACTCCAGATGTGAAACAAAGAGACACTGGCCCCTCTGTTTGTCTGTGCCCCACACACACACACAAATGCTTTCCTACTCAGTCTCTCTCCCCAGTCTATATCACTCATGCTGTCGACAGCAGCATCTGTCTAGCATGCTCTGAATCAATCCCTTTTCGTGGAGAAAAGGAGACAGGTTGTTCCAAATTGATACAATCTACCCACTCTTGAATGCGTACCTTAGCAGCGTGCAGACAGGACACTTGTATTGGCCGGACAAGTTTAAGTAGTAATATCGTTTCCTTACCCCGGAGTGTTCGGACTCATTTAGTTGTGATTGACACGGTGGCCTGAGCGATAACAAAACCGCCTCAGTACCCAGAGACGCTAGGTCGCATCAACCTTGACGTTAATTTTGTGCGAATATAAAGTGGGGAAAATACATTTAACACGTTTGTCTATGAAAAGCGCTACTCGTTGTGAGCACAAAACATGGTGACAAAGATGTCTGGGAGTTTTTCAAGGCTTTAGGCAGGGCAGAATGCAGAGGTGTAAAGGAGAGGATTTGTGTCCGGGGTCGGCCTACCTCATATATACAGGATATTTAGAAAACCCTCATTATTTCTCTGTCCTGTCAATGTTTTGGATTTGGCTCTGTGTGTGTGTGTGCACCTTCCTCCAAAAGTTTGAATCAACATTATAAACCGGTGTGTGTAACACCAGTTTATAATGTACTTAAATAGCAACATTCCACACTCATTGCTTTTGTCAACCACTTTCCACTTTGCCGCCAACATATATAATTGGTAAGGTTCATGTGTGCTGAAATAATGTTTATAAAGTTGCACATTGTGGCATCATTGTTCAGAAATTCAATTTCAGCCCTGAAGGATAGCCAGAAGGAAATGACCATTATGATGATAACGGCTTTGGAGTTTCTAGTATAATCCAAAGAAAGCTTTCTGCTAGTGCATGCAATCACCATTAATTAAAGCCAAGCAAAAAGGCAGGCAGAAATAAACAGCTTTTTATATATATATATATTTTTTTTATCCATACTTTCTTTCTGTTCATGAATCTTTTTATGTGCAATTGATTTTACCAGTGCCTTGAAACTTTTTGTATTGGTTTACACCTCTTATTTGATTGTAGCTACCAATGGCAGAGCTCAGATTGTGTTCAAAACGTGCACGGGTTGTAAAATATGTTCTCTCCCTCTGTTAATCTCCCCTTGTCTTTCCCCTATCACACCTCCCTCTATTCTGTCTCTTTATCGATCAGTAATTTGTATTGGTACAACCTTGCACTTCTTTGACATGTATTACATTTTATAGGGGCAAGCAGCAAGGATTTAAAATTTTGAAAATATTTTGTATTGACTTTCATAAATAAAACAATGATTCAATTAAAAAAATCTGTATCTCTCTTTTCCTCAATGTCCCCATTTCATCTCTGTCACTGTCAGATTCACTCAATACCCCTTAAATTGTCAAACACATACAGTACATCACACTTTTAATCCCTTTTATCGACTGTCAGACAGTTATCTGCTTGTGCATGTATTCATGAAGGCATGTCAAATACCCTGTGTGTGTATTAAGTGTGTAATCTGTATTTTTGGAAATCCAACACCTCTCCTTATATGCACCAGTGATCTGGATCAATACGTAAATAGCAACAATGTTTTACATATCCGTCTCTTTGGATTGCACTCTCTGTCCTGGCTTGCAGAAAACTTCTATTCAGAAGACCCCACAGACACAATTATTCATGGAAACATACACAGACCCTGTTATAACAGGACAGTCAACTGGAAACAAAAAGCCTTTTCTACAGAGCATCCGAGAGTGCTTTGCTAGTAGCAGTAGCATTGTAGCAGTAGCACTATGTAGCAGCTTAAGTATACTATTTGTAAATGTCCTATGATTGTATGAGAATGCTGATGGTGTGGAATTCACAGAAGTAGCTTCGTTTTTATCTGATTTCCAGATCCAACTGAGCCGTTGCTGACTCAATTGGCAGTATTTCAGAGCCATTGGATGTCCAGGCCAGGAATCTGACAACCCTCTGACACAAGACAGGCAATATTCGATAAGAGCCGAGTTTGAGATGGAAAAATATATACGGACAGGAACTGAGCGGCTTTCTGTTGCTGTGAGATTCTGCGAGGCGTAACCTGTCAAAGGCCATTTGTGCGCTATGTGGTGCGAGTCCACGTGCAACGTGCGACCCCCCCCATCCGTCTCTTGTGTCTGGACGGTGGTCTGCCAAATGACAGCAGGGTGGGAAACCCTCTACAGTTGGAAAAGTGAGAAATGTTTTTTAGCACCTCATGGGTGTGTATGTGGGTTAACTCCTCCAACTGCAGATAGAACTGCTCTATGAGCTACCGCAGTCTCACTGGGTTGTGTTCCAAGTGTAAATGTGTCAAACTGTGACTTGCGAAAATGTGCTTTTGCTGAAGAAATTTAACTTATTTTGTTAAGGCAATCATTCCAAGATGAATTGACAAATGAAAGGTAGAAAAAAATAAAAACTTTTTTGTGCCTTAGCTTTTTACCTTAACTCTCGTAATGAGGGTTATAGCAGAGTTGGATTTGTTATTATCGTCAGAACCATTCAATTGATGGCTGATTGGTATGCATGTGATATTCTGGCACGAGCACTATACGTAATAAAATGGACTGGATATAATTACTATGGATCAATGAGCAAAAAATAAAAAAAAAGGATTTGATGATCAGTCAACAATAGCAAAGATTTGACCAATCAAATTCGACTATGTACATTCTTAGTCGGAGACACCCCTAAAGCAATCCTTTGACATCTCTGACTTTAGAGTGTAATTTCCATAAATATAATCATCCATTTACTGTTGCATTCAATCACACACGCACACACACGCACGCACACACGCACGCACGCACGCACGCACGCATATACACACACACAAACACACACCCACATACACCCACATACGCGCCATCAACACTATCAACTGTTGAATAAAAGGTAGCAATATATGCACCAATACCACTGTACCACTCCCAGTGCCATACTGACCATACATTAATGACGGGCGCAGAAGTCAGTTGTATTCAAGGCGAACTTCGTGCATTGATGACTTGCACTAGACACGCAGCCAGTGTCAAACAGTAGTTGGCTGTTTTCACATGCCAGACAATTTGATTAACTCTCTGACCTAACAGAAAATGTTACAGAAAGGCTTAATATTACATATTATTATTTTCTAATTCATGAGATCTTTCCAGCGCCAGTCACAACCGCTACTGGTGGACACAATATAGCCTTCATTAATTATACGTAAATAATGTACTAACAGAAAGACACAGTTGAGAGTTTTGTTAATTTATTTCGACTGTGATTTCACATTTCTTGTTTGTATGAAGACTAAAAGGTGAACATTTATTTGTACCTTTTTTATTTCTAAAATATTATAGTTTTATAGGAGGAGATTTCATAGACTTGGCAAATGCATTCTTCATACGTTTGTAAGTACTCCGTTGTGGGTGTTATAAACAGTTTTTCTGAGGCTTATATTGTTCATATCGATATTGGAATTATATTGCTTCGACCGAAATTTTGAAATATATCGTGATATAAATGTTGGCCATATCGTCCAGTATATTAATCTATATCTGGTTTGAAATATGCCTTCTGCCAATAAGACGCTGGACAAGGTGGCTACAGGTCACCAGGCTAGCGGAGAATGCTTTAGAATGTTGTAGAATATCTTTGACATTGTACTTAAAACCTCTTCATCCCTAGGTTGGTCACCCACGGAACACCCCCCACCCCCCCCAACTTGTCGAGTTATGATTATTTTTTCATATATATGTTTAGTTACTATTAATAATATTAATAGTTTGGCCTCACTAGTTTAAATGTAATTTGATGCTGAAGGAATGAATGTCGTAATGCCAAGGGAGCTAATAAAGTTCCAAGCCAGAAACCTGCATGTCCAGTGCTCCCGGAAGCATTCTCCATCATACTGGCACAACTTTATAAAACTCCTTAAAATCCTACAAAGCATGAAGATGAAATGACATTGAAACAACTCAACATTTACACATGCTGTCACCGATATAGGATCTAGACGTCGTGGGGTTTTTAACCTGAAACCAAATATGAAGTAACGGGTCAGTGATGCTTTGCAACAGCTTCTGGTTTAGAGCCGTTCTCATTAGAAGCAATAGTCTCTCTTGCTCTCTCTCTCCCTCCTACCTGTAGTGTCTAAAGATCTCCTCTTCTACTTCTGTGATGAAGTGACACTTTGTACACGAGTATTCTCTCTCTCCTCCGCCCGCCTTCTCGCCCGCAGCCACGTCCTCGGCCTTGACGTGAGGCGCTGCCGCCTTGACGCCGACGAGGGTATGGCAGCTTTCGTAGTGTTGCAGGAGTACGTCAATGTCGCCAGTGGCGAAGGCACATTGGTCACACAAGTGGGTGACCCCTAGGATCGGGAGACAGGGATGGGTCAGTTTGTTAGAGGCACAGCACACAAAAGGCTTTGTATTGCCAGGAAAAACCGGTAGGGGTCAAAAAAGAGATCATTATTTTTCCAGGTGTCACATTGGAGCACACAATACACAATATTATACAAGTAATGTGACCCTAAACAAAAAGAGAAAAAAAAAACGTTCTGTATGAATAATTCCACTGACAAATGAAATATGAATTTTAAAAATAGCTATAAACAAACTTTGCTTAAAAGGCAGAGTGCCTGTCTACATACCTTGTGTAACCACTGGATGGGTGTGACTGGGGGAGTGAAAGGTCGAACCAGAGACCACTCCAGGGTCCCCTCTGGGATTGGGAGGGGTCATAGAGGGTGAGTCCTGTTGTTTGGTGGACTGTGGTAATTTGGAGCAGCATTTGGGACATGAGGGCTTCCGGCAGGCGAAGGGATGGGAGACCTTGAAAGCAAAGCAGTGAAGAGGTTTGGCTCGTGTTTTCTGTGACCCCGCTCACAACAACATATTGGCTTCGCAATACGTTTCAATGTGTGGGGTGCAGCTTCTGAAGGAGTTTGTTTTGATTTTGATTTCAAAGTTAACAAGCGTTAAAAAAAAAAAAACATTACCCTCAATGTGAGCAAAGCATGTGTGAGATGTTAGGTGATGTAGTCTGTGTGTGTGTGTGTGTGTGTGTGTGCGCGCGCGCGCAACTCTAAAACATTCAAACAATTAATGGCTTGTATAAAATGTCGATGAAATTGTGAAATATGATAATGGGGTTTTAACTTAAATAAAAATACAGTGCTTCTTCATGAACACATAGCCTATACAGTATGTATGTAATGTAGGTAGAGAGACTATAACAATAATATAACAATCATGTAAGCAGTCGGCATATCATGATATTCAACAACATTAATTTCCCTAGAGGTGACAAAATAGTTGCAATTACTATCCCTCCCCTGCCCACAGAAAGTTATACATTTAGTGAAGGTGCTCTTTTCACTGCAGTTCGTACTTTCTGCCATTTTTAGCAGAGGCAACAACACGGTTTGCTTGGCTGCTCAAAGGGTGAACAAAAACAAAGAGAATGCTGAAAGCAATTTGGGAGGTGCAGATGAATTTTAAGTACACGCTGGGGGCCTGAATTCTGGACTTGTTACATTACATGTTACTTCAACTGCTCCATAAGCCAGTCTTTTTTTTTCTTCCAAATATAATATATGTTATTATTATAATCTGCTATATTACAGGCAGTATTTTTGTCCAGCAGAGCCTCGAATCAATTATTTGGCAAAGTTTGTTTTTCTAATAGAACAAATAGGTTCATTCAAAATCCTTGAAATCATCTTGTGACAACTGCCCTAGACAACAGCGGGTGCCAGATTAGACACACAGCTCGCGATACCGGTTCTTTATTAAATGGTATACTAGCTAGCAAGCTAACGCTCACTGTGCCGTACCTCTCCCAGGTGTTTGTGAGGCTGGCAGAGGCCTTGTGGACAGTAGATGCAGTGCTGGATGCAGCATCTGTGAATGGAGTGGCTGTGCTGGTAATGCAACAGGAGCGGCGCCAACACGATCACATCCGCTCTGTGGGCCATGGAGTAGCGGAAGTCGCACAGCTGACAATTGTAGCTGGTCACAACAGCCTCCGAGTCGCTGCTGCTCTGATCTCCTGCTGGCAGAGAACCAATACGGTCCCAACAGAATTAGTCAGTTCTCAAAAAAGCACGAGCAGGTTCATAACGTAGCGTCTTCATCCGGCAATATATGACTGAAGATGATGACGACAGTGGCAAACCCCAGTCAAATGTGTTATGTGTTAAATATCGTACCTCCTCAAAGCATGTCATAATGGAGTGGGGGGGAGAGCCCCACTATGAGAGCCATTTTGTTAAATCACACAGTAGGGGTATAAAACATAGAAAGGTCAGAATACAGCAAATAGCGTCAGAGTAATAAACCACAAAGAATTATGGGGAGAGGCGCAACTGTTACCAATGCCTTGTGGCAATGAACTGGCACTATGTAATTAAGCCAGTCTGGGTCACAGCGTCTAAGAGGCCATTTTGTATTAGACCTTGTTTCACACCACTTTCCTCCTTTCCGTTACCTTGGCTTGTATTGGATGGGTTGGAAGGTGGCTCTTTTCGACTTTTGGGCGTGATGTGGTCTCTTCCCCCTCCTTCTCTCCTCACTCCCCTCTCTTTCTCCATGTCCAGGCTGCCAGGGTTGGAGTTAGTGGGGCTCATGTTGGCTCCTGTTCCCCTATGCGACTGTTCATAGTGCTCTAGAAGCTTTCCTGCTCCCCCTGCCCACTCACAACTCCAGATGCAGAACTTGCACCAATAGTAGGCCAGTACTGGCCCACGCCCCGCCTCCCCCGGCCAGCTGGTGGAGTCCGAACAGCCCCTGACTGGGATGGAGTACCCGGCCAGCGAACCATCCTCCGCTCTAACTGCCACCCGATCCACCACGTCTAACACCTGACTCCTCACCTCCGCTGGCCTGTTATTGGCCAGCAGAGGTGTGCTGGGCGGAGTTTTGACCTTATTTGGGTGTGAGGTCAGAAAATGTTGTTCGAGCTCCATCGAACTGCTGCCCATGTATGTGAAGTTGCAGAACTTGCAGCGGAAGTACTTAGTGTTGCCCTGGCAGTCAGGGGTCTTCCGACCAATCCCGATCAGTCTCCCAGCCAGTGTCACCTGTCACCAGGCAAATCAGAAAGAAGGAGCAAATCAAGGAGGTGTTGTGATAAAACAAATGTAAAGCTCTAACAAATATACTGTACTGTATGTATATACACACACACACTGTATATAGAGTATAAACCTCCCAAACTACTGTTATCATATCATGATCACATTTTAACACATTTATCTATGAGGATGACTAGGTTAGTTGTATTATTACAAAGGACTGATCACCTAGTGTGACCCAAGGCTTTCTCCACCAAACGTGCACAAATGCACGTAACCCAGATTTATGTTCAATGCTGCTTTTAAAGAAGAAATAACACACACACAATGTGCAAACAATAAACGTTACTGCTCTAAATGTGAATTTGATGTAGTCGTGACGAACATAATGCAGCTCAGATCAGCTTGGCATATTAGTTATTAGTATGAGATGGTCAGAACAGCGAGCAAGGCGGTAGGCCTAGATATTGACATTAATATATTAAATTGTATATTGACTCGGAAATTGATGGGAAAAAAAATATTTGCAGTGGAGCGGATAGGCTTACGGGAGAGAGCGGACGTTGATGAAAAGTGAGAAAGGTGTGGTGATTAGCAGGAAAGGAAAGACGATGTCCGGGGAAGAGAGAGGTTTCAGAAAGCTAAGTGAGGGCCACAACATGCTCGTGAGCTCACGGCAGCCAGTCATCCCATCTGCACGCACCACAGAGCCCGCATAAGCAATTAGCAGCAGGCAAAAACACCAGGTCCATTTGTACAGGCACAGGAAGGAGGGAAGATAGAGAGAGAAGACAGGAGGTGAGGAGAAATTAGCAAGAACAGGGAAGGCCAAAAGCAGAGGGAGTTAAGAAAAGAGTAAAATCTGAAAAAAAAAGAAAGCGAGAGATTTAAAAAGGGCGGGAAAAACTAGAAGCTGAGGTAAAGGTGACTAACAGCTGTTTCACTATACTGCCTAGCAACTATATAAACTACTGGTTTATCTCTCAATTCAATTCAATTTGCTTTATTGGCATGAATGTTCAAAAACAATGTTGCCAAAGCATAACAAATAAAACAAAGCAACAAACTAAAATATGGTCTGTCAAACAATTTGGACATTATTACCACAAATGTTTAATAGAATTTGGACAGTATACAAACATGAACATCAGTGTAACACAACTGTTATATAACTCACATCCCTTATTAGTAGCTATTATTCCCAAACTACTCCTGTGTTCGTGTGTGTGTGTGTGTGCGTGCTCGCTCATAAAGGTCCCTCAGGTTGTGGCATGCAAACACATATTTGGCAGCGAGACATTTTGAGAACTCATTAGGTTTTTTCGAAGCCTGAAATATCAGATTCTAATTTATTAAAGTAAAAATGTCTTAGTTCACTAAATTCTTTGTATTTAAGGAGGAAGTGCATCTCTGTCTCAACCTCACCTGTTGAACAGTGACCACATATTCTGTCTTCTTTTGGTTGACATGATTTTTTATATCTTCCTTTTTCGATTGCCAGTTTGTGGTCACTGAGCCTGTACTTGGTCAGGGTCTGCCTCTGTTCTCTATCTCTGACAGTAAAGACATATTCTGACCATTCATATTCTATGTTTATGGCCAGATAACATTCTAGTGTTCTTTGGCTTTTAGTTTCTTCTTTCCAATGTTCCAAATATGTTTCTTTACATTGCTCAGTAATTTGGTTTACTCTGAATGGTGTTTGGAAAACAGTGTTGTTTTCTGACGAACACCTCTTCTCTGGGCGAAGGATTCAGCTTGTTGCTCTCCAATTTTGACAGTACGTGTATTTTCCGAACATGTTCTTATTCCCAAGTCGTAAAAATTTGCACATTTTTAAAATGTATTTACCTCAAATCATAAAATAGTTTCAGTTATATTGGGGGTAAGGGGATGTAGCATGACTCTGTAAATAGTACCTCTGGGTTTTAACGCAGTGTCTTCTCCTTGTATTTATCTCTAGCTCTCTACTCTTACACCTAGTAGGGTATTCAAGCTCTCTGCTCTCTGCTCTGAGAGCTGTGCTCTTCTTGACTGCCTGTTGGGTGGCCTCCATGGTGACCACTAGGTTTATTTATTATTATTTATTTATTTATTTTTATATTTAGCTTTTCTAGCTGGCAAGGAGCTTCAAATGTACTTTATGTTGTTAGCTTCTTTAGCATTGTTTTATGTTTTTTTTTTTTTTGGGATGTTGGTACACACACACACTTTATTGATAAGAGTGGCCGTTAGATGTTTGTAACTGACAGTTGGTAGCAGGCAGTTGATAGCTAGCTAGTTGTTATTTATATGTCCTCTTTTGTTTTTGTAAGATAATGTTATTACCTTTAAGAGTCCTCTTCTGGATATATGTTGTAGGTTATTTTTGCAAAATGTCCCATTTGTAAGTCTGAGATGTATTCAGGAGCGCATTCTTAGTGCAGCTACTCTCCTCGGAATACGGAGTCTCTCTCTCTCTCTCTCTCTCTCTCTCTCTCTCTCTCTCCATCTTTTCATCTCCTTCTCTTCCTCCCTTCACCTCTATTCCGCCCCTCTAACTCTCCGCTGGTTGACAAGTTGTCCTGGCCTAGCGAATGACAACATGGAATTTTCCGAATGTGGGAATGAGAATAGGGACCCCTTTCATTCTTTTTTTTTTCTTCATACTTTCACTTTTTCTTCATAATGACGACTTAAGCCCACTGGCTTTTCTATTTCTGACTCTGTGTGTGTGTGTGTGTGTGTGTGTGTGCGTGCATGAGTGCGTGCGTGTGTGCGTCCATTATGTGACTTATGCCCATTACAGTCTCCTGGTTTAGATGAAATAAAACTGACTACCCTATGTGCATATGTGCGCACACACACCCACACACATACATACATGAGCACACACACACACACACACAGACGTATATTAGATCATCGTGTTTAAATCTCCAAGTGGACAAAACTCCACTGTTCATGTACACATAAATTCTAATCACTCTAACCATGACCCAAATGTTACCAGAATGAAAGGAGCAAAAATAGGGAACGAAAATTATCATGTTTAAATAATTATCTTCTATACTATACTTAATAAAAGAACCACTAAAATCAATTGTCTTATGATTGAAGCCAGCCTTTATTAACAAGAATGACCACCCACACTCTTTTTACAAGAAGCCAATAAGAAGACATATTGTATCCTGCTGCACCTACTGTACATTATTAAAACAGTAGGTGCAGCATACAATACGTCTAATGTATTAAATTAAACTGTCTACATAATATCTACATTTGCTATTAGCCACACGCACATATCTGAACAATAATTCATAACAGAAGCCTATGGTGCTCAGACACTGCCATACAGTGTATGAGGGCGTATGCGGCATGCGCTTGCATATGTTGTGCCTGCAAGTGATTTAGAAAAGCAGGACAATTTTGCTCTCTCTCTCTCTTTCTCGGTGTGTGTGTGTGTGTGTGTTGTCTCTTTGCCAGGTGCCCCATTTGTATGTCTGTCTGCTTCTATCCATCGGTCTGTCTATTACATGTTATAACTTACAGCACCCATACTGCTCATGTGCACAGTGCTGTATATTCACACACACGTGTGTGTGTGTGTGTGTGTGTGTGTGCCTCGTGTTACAAATCGCATACAGCTTGTTCAACCAAATAAATTATTTACTTCACTTATGGGGCTAAATTTACAAGCTTATGAAAAAACATGATGAGTTATTTAGTTACCCTAACATTAAGGGGATTCACAGTTAATTTACATATTACATTATTAATAGTTATTATTAACAGCAATCAAATCCCATTTCTCAAAGGTATTGCCTAAATGTTACTAGTTTTGCTAACAACTACGATCATGCTAACAAGCTAGCAATGCAGACTTGCCGTGCTTTGAGCCAACAGATGTTGAAGTGCACAATGTTTGCAGACCAGGGTGTGTGTTTGCATCTTACCTGCACGTCATAGGTGCCATTCATCATAACCATCCTGTGCTGCTGACTGTGCACATCTTGCCTGGTCTTCCCTGTATCTTTGGCTTGGGTCCTCTGGCCCAGTCCTACCTGGAGGTCTATAGACAGTAAACACACCAGGCGGGAATCAGACCAGATGGAAAACCAGCGGTCAGACCACAGTCAGCAAGTAGCTATGCTGAACTATGCTAAACTAAAAGACAATAAATACATATTCGCATACATATACATTTTTCTAACAATAATAATTTAGAAAGAAAATAACATATCACAAAGATAAATACAATTGTGGACAGGCAAACATCAAAGCAAGTGAACTAGCGATGCTAATCATTGCATGGTTAGTACTACTCAGCTAAACCCTTATGAGGTCTTGGCTTCCACTCTGCTAGCGGCAATAATTAAGAACAATGTGTGCTTGTGCATGAATGATTTATCACTCTTTAATTCAACTGATTACTTACCAACTGTCTTTTGACATGCTTGTTTTTAAGGTACTAGTGCAATCAGCCTAAATGGCCTTCATGTCATTAAACGGTGTTGGGTGCAGCAGGAGAAACATGCCGAACTGAATTGTGTCATTATTTGAACCACATTTAGTGACTAAACGTGTTCTGTTTAAATAGCTGTGAAAAATCAATAGTTGAGGGTTGTTTTCCTTAACTAAACTGAATTTGTCAAGATTAACGAGAAGGTTTTAAGCAAGAAACCAAACTGTTGAATAGACTTAATCAAAGTTCAATTGCGGGCTCCCTGCAGACACAAAGTAAAGTTGTTTCGCTGGTATTCATTGGTGTTTGTCATCTCCTCCTTTTAGTTTTAGTCTGCGGATACATGTGCTTGTAATGTCAATGTTTTCACATTTGGTCTGCAACCCAAAATCAGAAACCCATCTAACCAGATCACCATTATAGCAGTCAGTACCTTGGAGTGTGTGTTGGGGGGCCATGTTGTGTAAGGCCAGGATGTGAGTGTCCAGGGCCGCATCCTGCCGCGTGCGGTTGTGGAGACCCAGGTGGTACTTCCTGAAATGCTTGACGAGGTCGGCGGGGTCGTTGCCATAGTAACCGTAGCCGCACACGTTGCACTTGAAGTCCTGGAGTTTCGGGGAGGGGCTGGCGGAGAGGGGCGGGTTCTCTGCGGTTGACCCCGCCCCCTCGGCCTGCCTGAGGAGGACAGGTGGCGCGAGGCGCTCGCCGTCCTCCCTCGGGGTCTCTTCTCGATCCCTCTCTCCGTCCTCGGGCTTTGACTGGCTTTCGGGCCTGTCCGTCAAAGCCTCCCGTCCTTGCTTGGCCCGCCCACCGCCTCCTTTCCTCCCCACCTTGTCGCTGTTGCCGTAGCGATCGTCCCTGGCTCCGACCGACGAGGGGGAAACGGAGGAGGAGACGCACTCGCTCTCTGCCCCCTCCTCGTCCTCCTCCTCATCCTGCTCCTCCTCTCCTCGCGTCCGGCCGGACGACTCCGGTTCCGACGGTCGGATTATCCGCTCGGCCTCTGCTCCAACTCTCCCCTCCTCTTCTCCTTCCTCTTCCTCTTCTCCTCCTCCTCCTCCACTTCCACCTTGCCTCTTCCCTTCCTCTTCCTCCTCTTCTTCACCTCCCACACTCCGGATAGGGGGATTCTTCTTCCTCACCATCTCTGGAAAGACAACAAACTACTCTGTCAGCTCCCAATGATAATGACCCCTGACTCCCAAGTATAGCTTGTCACGCACGTCAAGCTGTGAATCTGTAATGGTTCCATCTCCATTCCACCCATAGACTTATTATTAGACAGACACAGTGAAGAAAATGGCGGCTCGATTCTTACCAAGTATTTCCTCATTGTCGCAGTGAAGCGCGATATTCTAATTAAGGGTGTCGCCATATTGGCAAAGTGGCTCTTTTGACACATGCGCAGTACAAACTGAAGATTGCGTTGCAACCTGCGACACTGGAGTTCCCGACCTCAAGCCTCGTGCATGTGCGTCGTAGTACAACATAAAATAACAGGATTTTTTAAATTTTGTTTTGGCCTGTACTGTTATATATTTGTAGGCATGTTTTGTTTAATATTAAGCATTTACACTAAAAGTAGGATCGATGTTGTGCTCGCAAATATACCGCTTGTTGCTCGGGGCAAGAGAAATGTACGCGCAGCTCAGACAAGAGTGTTGGACTATGTCGCATGATTATTACGTCATGACAAACCACTGTCCAAACTGGCTTTATTGACATTGTTAGAAAAAAGATATGTACATAAGCACCAAGAAAATATGATTTAGCACCATATGAACTGAAGTGCGGCACCTGAAAATATTTTTCCGGAGCAGTTAAACCTCTAATTAATTTATGAATGGGGTGTGTATTGCAGTTGGTCCTATAGGTTGTAGTACCACCCGTCGCCACACGTCACGGCTGCTTCAAGCCTAGAGTCAGACCCTGCCCCCCTGGTTCCACCACACAACCTGGGTGTTTTCCCCTGAACACTCCCTGGTTTCTCTCCCTTGTCATGCCCCACACCTGGTTGGAGTTGTGTTGATTGTCCACACTATATGTAGCGCTTCTGTTTCTCCGTCTTTGCTGGTAATTGTTTGTTGTGTGTTGCTGTCCGGTGAGTGTTGCGCCTTTATTTTTATTAAATATCCTGCTGCTCAAACCTGCGCCTGGTTCCTGCCTTTCCTGCTGCTCCCGTTACAGAATCACACACTACATACTATATACAAAATTACAGAAAATGAAAAGGGTTAATAAATAACTAATGCAAGAATGTATTTCAAAATCACGAAATAATTGCAGACTTATTGCAACAGACAAAAAACCTAAGACAAAGGACAAGCGAAAATGTTATCATTTATTCATTTGTATTTTTTGAGCTGTGAGATTTCAGCTAATATGCTGTTCATTACATGAGACTGGCAGATTTCCTTCCCCTACTGACAGTGATGTATGTGTGCAGTCAAACAGCCTTGGTGTAATTTAAAAAACTTCTTTGAACGTCAAACGTCGTGAGGTTTTCTCGACCGCAAACTTCGTCAAAGGGGAGCAGCCTCGGCAAATCAGAAACATCACAGCTGCCAGAGATTATTCAGTGTTTGGTGGGGGGGGGTGAAAGATAGGGGAAAAGATTGGGAGGATCCCCAAATAATGCTTTAAAGTAGTTTTTTTGGTCATAAAACATAAAACGCTTAACAAAAACCAGGGAGTAGCTCTTTTTTAGCATTATGGAAACCATCCGTGAGAATCTCCAAACACGCCACCACTTCAAACACAAAAAAAACTGAAAACCATATCACAGTGGGGGCGAGAGACGCGGAGAGTCAGCAAGAGAGCGAGAGGGAAGGGATATTAGGCACAAAGAGTGTTGCCAAAACCTTTGCTCGTCCCGCATGTAAGAGTAATGTAACACTTAATAGACATAGCGAGAGAGATGGAAAGAACAATTAAGTTAGTTGTTTTGTTTAATTAGCATTCATTAGTTAGCTTCATCTCTCTCTCGTTGCTGGTCTCTTTCTCATCATCGTATTCACAACAGAAACCTTTCTCTATTCCTTCAATCCAAGTGTATTTTAAAGGAACCTTCAGCTACAATACTCAGGCGCCCCCTACAGTAAGTCAGGGGGTGCCTGAGGGAAGACTTCCAAATCAAACTGATGTCAGTGTTTGACAGCATGCGGGCCAAGGTGCAGGCTAACCGCTGCTGTTTGCAACTGCTGCCAGCGGAATTTCCCCACGAATGTCCGAATGTTGCACCTAGACATCAGAGCAGACAATGGTAGAGGCTTTCACGAATGGGTGGAAATCCACAATAGCCCCCCCACACACACTCACACACACACACACACACACACACACACACACACACAAACACACACACACACAATCGATGTGATCCGACGTGTTCTCTGCTGTCTTCTTCCCTCCTGCTCACATAAACAACACACAAAGCCATCAAATAACTTAACATGTGTTTCACGTTAAACCAAAATCTTTCTTTTGTTGCAGTGGGGAACAATTGCGGTCGCTCTGTTCGCAGCAGTCGTGACATGCTTGGTGGGGAAGGGCGAGGGTGGGGGGGTACTCAGAATGCGAGATGGTGACGGCTTGTTTTGCGCTCCTATGTGTGTTTATCTGCGGCTGTTCAGTTCGCCGTCACCCGTAAACACGGTCCCGATCCAACAGACTCCTGATAGATGCCGTTAAGTGATCGGGTTTAGATCGACGCGACACGATAAAGAGAAAATATGCGTCTTCTGATGTTAGTGCCAGCAAGGCATGGCAGTGTTTGCGTAAGAATAATTTGTGTTTGAGAATGTGTATGTGCGTGAAAGATGTTAAGCACACGCATGTGTATTCGTCTTCTCTTCTGAGAGATAAATGCTTTGTATTGTTTACTGGTAGCAGATTTCTAACAGAGCTACAGCATCTTCACTTTGTGGGAAAATGAACACACACACACACACATTCCTAAAATGAGTTGATGGAGTACATCAGCTTATCACGTACATATGTAGACACAATGGACACACAACCACACAGGGCCGTATTTTAACGATCTAAGCGCCCAATCTAAAGATCAAGGCGCAATATGCATTTAGGGTGTGTCCAAATCCTCATTTGCTATTTTAACGGCAGATAAGTCGTCAGTGCGCCAGTTGCACAGTTCAAAAGGGTTGGACTTACTTATTTATGTGTGTGTTTTTGACGTAACATAAACAAATCCGAGTGTCATCCCCTATTACCTTTAAAAATCCAGGCGCGCTTGCATAGGTGGATTGATACTATACCGGCGGGTTTGGGAAAGCGCTGGAGCAGACCATGTCTAAGCGATATCGAGATGCCGAGATCCCTAAAACATGATGTTGTCCTTTCATTTTTAATCCTTTGCGTGTGTGTGTGTAACAAGAAGACTGTACGATCGTTGTGCACCCGCCATATGCGATACTATATTGATTATGTGCCGCGCCTTGACCAGGTTTTTTGTGCAATCACTTTCCGCTGCCTCAAGATAGCAATGCGCCTGCAATGCGCTAGACCACACTCATGTTTAGACCAACACACCCACGGGTGCTCAAATGGGTGCAAGTGCATTTGCTATTTACACAACGGGACTGGACTACCTGGACTGGACTACGTCGGTCTGAACCTAGCAAAGACACTTGGGTTCCCGCTTTGCGGCGCATTGCGTCGGTTGTAAGATAGGGCCCATAGTCTGTACTCGTGTTTGAGGAGAGGATTGGAGAGTGAACAGGAGAAGAAAAGTGTTTTGGGTATGTTGGCGCCTTAGTTAAATGCAATTTTCTCTTATTGGCCATTTTAGCGTTCCACCATTAGTCTCTCTTTCCCTCTCTGCATCTCACTCCCTCGCTATGTATCGGTCTGGGTCTCTCGTTCCCGAGCGAATGGCTATTAAAACAAAGCAATTTATGTCTGAGGGCCAACGCCTAGACCAGCCATGGCATGGCAAGTACAGTGTGTGTGTGTGTGTGGAGAGAAAATCCCATCTGACATTCACCACACCCAGAGTTCATCACTCACACACACACACACACACACACACACACACACACACACACACAGAGAAATAGTGGAAAACTACAGATCGTTGTGGTAAAGTGATGAAGTTGAAATCCCTCTATACAGTATGAAGTGCAGGCTGACCAAACTGTATTTCCATCTGCCTCCTTTAAGGGTGATTCACTGATTAATTCAAGATTGTCCAACATTAACAACATAACAACAATAATACTAATTAGTCTTGATTTGTGTTGTCAATGCTGTAATGTTAATACATCAAACTGGCATTATTATTAAAGGGAGGCTGTTAGTAAACAACCTGACCGGATGAAATCTGTAACCGTGAGCCCAAAGGACCTATGTAACCACGACTTAATGCCACATGGCTCAAGAACGTTGTTTTATCAGTCCAACGCCTATTAGACCATATATAAAGTCACTTTATACAGCGACACCACCAACTAAATATTAAAGCGTTTCAAACATATAACCACACCTTTCAAATCAAAATTCTGGTTCTATGGACGAATTTGAAAGACATAGCACAAGATGGTTTGAACCCCCCTTATAATAGGCTGGCCTACTACTCAATAACTATTGGGATATGTGTCTTGTTTTTACATCTTTCCTTGCTCTAGGCTATATACACAGGCTGGAACCATTACTATCAGCTACAATTAGACACAGGCTACCACAATGTACCACATAACAACTACTGCTACCAGCTACAATTAGCCCCCATACACCACAACAGCCCCAATACCCCTAGCTAGCACTATGACACTTAATCATTCCCATCTACTGCAATTACCCCCAAAGGCTACTTTAGCCATTAGAATGAATGGCTACAATTAGCCGATAACACCACCGCAATGCTAGGCAGATATATTGGGCCAATATCTGCATCTATAGTCACTATAATCCTTATACCAAAAGGTTCTTAACTCAAAGGAAACACATTAAATAAAAAAATCAATTATAATAAAAAAAACATTCTATCCTGTTACGTAACAGTTTTGAGTTTTGACCTGAAACTAATGTTGGTCAATCAATACCACAGATTGATTGTAAGCCAATATTTTATGTCAAATTCACCAAATATCTCACCAAATATAGCCGGATAGCTTAACCTTCTCAGTGCATGCTAAAAAACACAGCCTTAGCTCTTTCAATAGGAACAGAAAGTGGTGCAGGACGCAAACACAAATATCCTAGCTTCCGCAATGCATTTTCAATGTGTGCGGCGGAATTCATAGGGAACACCCTATGGCAATGAAGGAAGAGCTGGTTTTGTTCTGATCAATTTCAAATATCAATAAGCTTTCTCCTGCATGTCTTATACTTTATCTATATTTACATATTTAATGCTTTCTAATCAGACACACTCTGTAACTGTACAGCTACATATTTCTGTTGACCCCAGATACCACCCATAACCGCCAAAACCCCTCCCCCCTCGTGGGACAGCCTCAGTTGGCATCACTGTGTTTCATAAACAAAGGAATAATGCTGAACATATGACGATATCGTGCCAAAGGCAATGTCTCATTACTTCAACAGTCTCTCTCTCTCAGTCATGTCTCTCAAAATATTCCCTTTGCATGCACTGTCTCCCTTCGCCTGTCTGTCGCAGCTCATTCTTCACTTCCAGGGCCTTGCTTCTCTTCTTTCTTTCACTCTTCTCCATCTCTCCCTCCCTCATAAAAGAGAGAGAGACAGAGAGAGAGAGAGAGAGAGAGAGAGAGAGAGAGGTCTAATGTACCAATCTCCCCTCATAATCTAAACACGGAAAGAGAGGAAAGGTGAGGCGCGACACAAATGGAAAGAA
>JAODUH010039010.1:0-20956 GCA_027564835.1 Typhlichthys subterraneus | reverse complement strand
TATATATAGCTGCATAAGATTAAGAGACCATTATACATTCTTTAAAATGTAATGTGTATTAATATATAGTAAATGTAAAAAATATAAGAGGAAAATTATATAAATAAAAAACAAAAAATACATATTACATGTAAGTAAAATAAAAAATGTATAAGTAGTAAACAATCTGTGAAACTGCTGCAGTTCACTATTCATTATTTCATATACTGTATGTATGCATATATATATATACAGAAATATATGATGATATATACAGTCTATATATATAAAGAAATATATGATGATATATGATGATATATACAATCTATATATATATAATGTGCATACAGTATATATATACAGAAATATATGATGATATATACAGTTATATATATATATATATAACAAATCATATTAGATTGAATCATAAAATGTAAATGTATAAATAGTTAAAACCAGAGAAACAGATGCAGTGGTCTCATAATATTTGCCAGAGCTCTATCTACAATGACACAATATATACAATGTACGTCAGTGGTAATCAAAGCAAGAAGCGGGACCCTTCCCTTATTTGTGAGATGCTGTCCAACGCAGCCCACATAATACATTCATCATCTTAATTGTAATCTATAAATGCACCTACAATAAATTGTTACAGTACATATACTCTATATATAGTGTATATACATAGTGTATATAGCCCCAGAACACAGACAGACTATGGGTGGGGCTATGGGTCAAAAGGTTTGAGAGCCACTGATATACCTTTGCATAGGATGTACTTAGAACAGCACGTGTCACAGAGTCCGGCCGCACTGGCGGCGTTCCTGAAGTACGTGTTGTTTGCGAAGGCGTCAATGTAGCGGGGAAGGGGAACGCAGCGGGGCCAAGGGTCAAGTACGGCGATGATGTCAAGCCAGGGCTCACAAGGGTGTTTGAAGACGAGCTCTCAGCTAATACTTAACCTCCTTTGGGCTCGGTCGCAGCCAACGCAATACCAGTCTGACCTCACACAACACACCTCACGGGTGTTGCTTTACAGTAGTGTGTGTGTGTGTGTGTGTGTGTAGAGCCGTGTGTGCGCGCACACGGCTCTACATGGGAAACATGGGTGTCATGCGAGCAAGCCTTTGTGTGGGAGTCCTAAGTGGACTCTACCCAGACATCCCATGGACTGTCTGTGATTTCTCATGAGAACTTTATATATAGTGTGTGAGTGTGTGTGTGTGTGCGCGCGCGCACGCCGTCAGATATACAAGCATGCATCGCAGGATGCGGCATGCAATCACAATAATAAACAGGCCTCTCACCCTGCGTCCCGGACAGGAAGTCCATTAAATCACACCGTTTGATTTGTAAACCAACAGATCGTGACTGGGAGCACGGAACTGGCCTCTATTGAAGTATGTGCCTTTTATTCTTCCCCTCTGCCCTTTCATGTCTTAGGTTCACCGTGTACTGTGACTGTACCAAAAGCACACAAACACACACACACACACACTGTACATACAGCGCAATGCATGCATGTGCACAGTGCACACCAGACATGAATTGAATACGGACATAAATATAAAGACATGCATGTAAATAGAAACAAAGTGAAACAAACAGACACACACACACACACACACACACACGCACACTTATACACACACACACGCGCACACACACATTCCCACAGATGAAAGGTTCTCAAAGCCATCTGTTCTGGTTACTAAAAGGAAGCCATGTCTGAACACACGCTGCAATAGACAAAACATGTCTACATTTTTACACACACACGCACACGCACGCAGACACGCGCACGCACGCACTAACACACACAATGTCCTGTGTTTGATATACCGTATATAAAAACAAATAAACAGCCATGATTGGATAAATAAAATAAAAATGTAATTTTCTTTTTATAGGCACTGAACTTTTAGAGCAGTGGTTCCCAAACTGTTTAACCCATGACCTCCAAAAGGAAGTGGTCCCTCAATTGTGACCCTCCCCAGCTTTTGAACAACCTATTAATGTATCATGTTTGAAACAAATGTATGCACTTAAAATATATAAATATATAAATATAAATATATAAATTATATCAGAATATTTCAGAATTTTATAATTAGTCTCAGGTCTCAGCTTCGAGAATCACTGCTTCAATTGTACTAATACAAGTAACAATTTCAGCTAAAGGCTAAATTTGAGGTGGGTAGATGGGTAGATATGATTCTGGACACATTTCATTACCCATTAACTTTTTATGGTGGCTTGTAGAGAGAGGGTTTTTTAATCCCAACCTCCTGCTTGAATTCAACATTTAGTAGTGCTTGTAGAGAAGCACATTTAAAAATAATGTAGTCCTGTTCTGATTTTAATCACATACCTTACAGCATATGTTTATGTCTCCCAATGCTAGAGGTGTACTTTAGCTTAAACACCTGCCATAATAAGTTGGCTGGCTGCTGAACTAATATAGTGTGTGACTTACAGGGCTTTGGATGGGCAGGGCTGCCACAACCACTGAATGTGTGGAGGAGGGGCTCCATCGGATGTGCAGCGGAGCGCTTGCCTGCTGCCTCGCGGGACGGTCCCGGGGTCTTGCGAAGTCGCCGCCTTCTCTCCTATTTGAGGACTCGCTGCAGGAATGCACGCACACACACAGACACACAACACCCACAGACACACAACACCCACAGACACGCACGCACACAGCCATCAATGCATCTTAGCACTTAAACAAGAACCAAATAATGTTGGATTGCGAATCAAGCGTTTGGCTGTTACCGTTGACTACTAATGTGAGTGTGAGGTTCTGGAAGAGATTGTGTTTCGGGAGGCGTGCCAGGACAGTGTACTTCCCAGCATCCTCCTCCGCTACGTCCCGGATCACTAAAGAGTTCCCCTCCACAAGGTACCGTGAACACCTCTCAGCTGCCACTGCTCCATCCTTGAACCTAGGAGACAATACGCAGTACATCAGCAGGGACATGTGTTTGCCTTCATGGTGTCCAGCAGAGGTCGCATTTGCTTGACACACCGTGTGCAGTTGCATTTGGCAACCACAGTGGCCGCCAATTCACCAAAAGCAATACTATGCAGTTCTACTGCGTAGAAGTAGAACACAGTTCCAACTCTTCTCATTTACATATTTATTTAATTTTGTTTGTATAGCAGGAACGTAGTAGGCAAGTATAGTGCCTACCAGATGAGCTCAGGGGCAGGGAAGGCACGGAGTTTGAGAGAGAGTCGGTAGGCTCTCTGTCCTGCATTTGCCTCCAAAACAGTCCCGTGTCTGGCTTTTAGACGAATAAATGGACGATCTGAGGGATCGGAAGGAAGAACAGACATGCGACACACACATTAGATTAGGTAGAGGGATTCATACAGTAAATACAGCACAACTCTATCACAACTAAATGAAAGCATCTTATTGTACTGTATCATATCACATTGTATCATATAGTATTTATAAATACTATATAGTATATAGTATTATATATAGTATATATAATGAATCCATCCAATGTATAATGTATCCATAGCATAATGTATTTAGCATATTTTACCACACGGTTGTTTTTGTTCAGGATGTTTACAGCATGTGTGGATGTGCAGATATTGCACATACATTGGGTGGCATAGCCTGGCTGTCTCTGTGGCTGAAATGCATGGGATACTTACCATAGACGGTGACATTGACGCTTGTCTGCCGCTTCATTGTTTCCCCACTGGACACGTGACATGCGTACAGACCCCTGTCTGAACGCTGGAGCTTGGGGATGGTCAGAATGCTGTAGAACAACATGTGGGTCCTGGCGTTTATGATGCGCTTGCTAATTGTGGCTAAGCCATTGTCCTGAGGGAGGAAAGAGGAAGAGGGGATGGAATGAGAGAGTGAAAGCTGAGTTGGAAACGTCTCAATGATGTGGAGCAATGAAAACTAATGGTGCTGATATGTGTGGTTGAGTTGCTTACAGAAGATAAAGTAATACTAATAATTAATTTGGTTATAATGCACTTGATAACAATGCAATACAATCAAAAACAAGCACGAGAAAAAACAAGGTGATATTTAAAGCATTTCAAATCAAAGTTTAAAACAACCTGAATATACAGTATGTGCTTGAAGAGGTTTCTTAAAGTTATGGGTAGGGGCACTACAACATACGGCTCTGTGACCCATGGTCTTAAGTGTAGAACTGGGCTGTTGGAGAGAGAGAATGCTAGCAGACCAAAGGGCAGATATCGACGACTTGGTTAAACGCAGAAGACAGACAGTTACTATCTTCTGCGGCTTGGTTAAACACAGAAGATAGACAGGTACTGCTGTACTGCTAACTGCTTTATAAGCAATAGTTACTTTTGTAATACATATGCAACGAAACAGGGATTCAAGTGTTTAGCATAAACACATTGTTAGCATTTTGCTGAAATTGTGGAAACATGTATTCTGTAAATAGAGAAGAGACGCATGGCTTTGAGACAGTAAGCCTGGCATCTGCCAGCTATTCAAGGTTTATTTAGAAACATGACATGTTAAATTTAGTATTAGAGTTCAATCTTATATTGGAATTGTGAAATTGCATTGTGAAAGGTATACTGAACACTGTAACTGTATACCCAACTGTCAGAAGATTAATAGAATATGTCAATGTGTGAGCTGTGGTTATTGCCATTAGCGCGTGTGATACAGACCTTTCCTGGATAATCCCAACTGAAGTTGATCCTGGTGTTAAGTTCCCCTGTGGCTGTGCAGTTTAAGGCAAATATGTCCCCTCTGAGGGCCTCCACTGGGCCACTGGTGTTCAGGTACACCTTCATTACCTTATTCACTGGCGAAACGCAGACAGACAGACAGACAGACAGGCAGACATGAAATAAATGAAAACTAAATGTACTGCTTGTCTCATGTCTGTGCAAACGATTTGAGTTGTAATATGTACTGTATGTACGTTGTGTTTGCTAAAAGTTACAGGGTGGCAGTGTAGCTTAGTGTATACCCCCCCATCTGCATGTTTGGGTAAATCTAGACTATCAATAAGGACTATTGCAAAAACAAAATCCTTCCTCTCTTTTAAAGATGTGGAGATTGTGATTCATGCTCTCATATCATCTCGAATTGATTACTACAATTCTCTGTAATGGAATATGCCAGTCATCCTCTCGCCCTCATCCGTCTGCAACTCATCCAGAATGCAGCTGCTAGGCTGAGTGACCATATTTCGCCGATATTGGCCTCTCTTCATTGGTTACCAGTCAAATATAGAATTGATTTTAAGGTGCTGCTGCTAGTTTTTAAGGCACTACATGGTTGGCTCCAATGTACTTTTCAAATCTCCTTACACTGTATCAGACTTCGATGCCTGTTAGATCATCAGATCAATTTCATTTAGCTATTCCACAGTCTCGGTTGAAAACAAAGGGTGATCGTGCTTTCTCGGTTGTTGCTCCGAGACTGTGGAATAATCTTCCCATTTCCGTCAGATCATCCCTTACCATCAACACTTTTAAGTCTCGTCTTAAAACACATTTCTATTCTGTGGCGTTCAAGTAGCGTTAAGGACACCTGTGCTTGTTGGTTTGTGTTTTGAATTTATTGTATGTTGTATTTTGTTGTTGTTGTCGCGTAACTCTGTACAGCACTTTGTTCACTGTTGGTTGTTTTTAAATGTGCTTTATAAATAAATTGACTTGACTAGACTCAAAATAATAACGAAACTGACAAGACTGCATAAATCATTTATCTGAAAGCTACTCTCCACAAGGGGGCGGTCTTGTGTAAAACTGACCTGGTCTGTGTACAAAGTATATATGTGAAGAGTGCACCACGTCTTCCACAGTGGTCTGGCAGAAGAAGAGGCCAATATAGAAGTAATTGGGCCTGCGGATGGTGATGCCTTGCTTGGTGTTCCAGATTATATTCCTATGATCTGGGATGATCTTCTGGTTAGGGAACTGTGGGAGACAACTCTTATTAGCGTTTACATAACAAACTACACTGCAAAATCAGCATCCACCCACTCCCACCACAACATTAGTCATGTCTAAGGTCATGTTCAAAGCAAAAGTACTTTATGATATTGCAGGAATGTGCAAGATCAGCTGATGTCATTTCAACATCTTAAACTCTCCCATTACTGCCAGGAATTCCAGGGTAATTCCATGTGTAGTGAATGCCTTATAATATAGCAGAACTTGACATTCTCTATGCCACTCTAGTTGCTTTGATTCATGTGAGGGTCTATTTTAGGCAAGTCATGACACCATATTCATTCAGACCAAGTAAAACCTAAATATGTTATATATAATATAGTTATGACAAATCATTGAGAACAGTGCACAAAATAAAGCTAAAACAAAGCAAAAAATAAATAAAACATTACGAAATAATACATTTTATTTGTAACCTTTACAATTTGATTAAAAACTCACAAATAAAGTGGCAAAATACTTTTAATTTGAACAATTTTAGTTTAGTCACAATAATAAAATCAACTATAAAAATCAATATTTGCACTACATATATTTAAATTTCATATAGATTACAAGGATATTTTCATATGCCCATTGTCTCAAGCAGCAGTGACCTTATTGACCTTGATGCCACTGCTCAGCTAATGCACAGGAAACACTGCAAAGGTCACCAGCGGGTCCCGGGCTATTTCCACGTGGCTGCTTTTTAGGCTAAAGCTTCTGGACTACCTTGACATGCCTGCTTGTGTAACCGTATTGTTTACTAAGAGGCAGACTCAAGGAAATGTTTACTAGAGGTTCTGTGACACGGTGGAAGTTTCCCACCCTCCCTCAGGGGAACAGGTGGACCCCAACAGAGACACACACACACACTCCCCTCCCCCGCCTGTGAACTGGCTGACAGCCTCCGTCCCAGAGTCAGCTGGAGTCTGAAGACATCGTCAGATGCCGCTAAGCCCCGCCTCTTCCTGCCCATTAGCCCAGGGGCTGCAACGTATCACCCTAGCAGGTCTTGGTTCTCCAACCCCTTTGATCCGCGATCAGGAAAGAGAAACCATTCACAGATCGCTCATAGAACCCCTCCCCCCCCTCCTGGGCATGCACAAACCTCTTGTGCACAAATGCAGCAACACACACACATGCACAAGCTAGCCAACGAGCATTTTCACCACCAATCGTTGCTGCTGCTTTGTCTGTGTATGCGACCGATGGAAACGAAATAACAGAAAGAAAACTAATGAATTCATTAATACAATTTAAAATGCAATAATAATACAAGGGGGTCTTGCAGAACTTGTGCAAAACCCCCTCTTCCCATAGAAGGAGGGGCTACATGGAAAAGGTAGAGAAGGAAAGGGGCGGGGCCAGGATGTAAGAAACGTGACTCCAGTCGATACCTTCTCATCCTGTTACTACAGGATATAGACGCTTTGACTGCCCACCCCCTTAGGTCACATACAACTCTCCCCCCCCTCCTCCCCCCATCCTCGCCCGGGAACGCCGAGCCACTTTCACGAGTAGCAGGAGAGAGGAAGGTACTCCTGGGTATTGTTGTGCGTGAGGAGGGTCAAATTAAACATCCAGACAAATGTACTTCCAGGAAAATAACACTCCGGCAAGAACACTCACGGCAACACCCACCCACACACACACACACACATGCACGCATGCACACACATAGAAAAAATGCCCTATCAAATGTAAGTGCAAATATATTAGTTATGAGCTTGATTATGCTTATAACAAGCACATGTGGCTGCCAGTGCAGTAAGTGAAGTGATTTCTTAATTTAAGTAGATGTGCACTTATAATAAGTCACTGGATAAGCCATTTATATTAGAAACAACTCCAACTAGATTTTAGTGTTTATAGACTAATTAAATGTCCTCCATCTTGTGTGTATGACTCATCATCTAATCTTCCATCTCTCCAACCGTGTCACCCACAGCTACCGCACTACAGGCAAAAAATCTCGTGACCCCAACGACAAGCATCCCGCGACCCCACAGAGGCTCCTGAGTCACTGTTTTGGAGGCAGGCCCTGGTCCACAGTACCCACCCAACACAATGGCTCAACAATGCTCCCCAGGAGCCAAAGTGACACATTAGCCAAGCCATTCATTCACCGCTGCCTTTAGAATCGATTGTGTTCTCTTGTTCTTGTGTGTAGTGGTGTTCTGTATGTGTCATATAAGCTGGATGTCTCCTTCTCCCTCTGGATCAATCAGGTTGACTTATTTCTTTCCTTCCATACATCCACCTATTTATCCATTCTTTCATTCATCCATCCATCCATCGATTCATTCATCCATCCAACCATCCATCCATCCACCCATCCATTCACCCATCCAGCCATCCATCCAGCCATCCATCCAGCCATCCATCGATTAATTCATCCATCCATCCATCCACCCATCCATCAATCCATCCACCCATTCATCCATCCATCCATTGATCCATTCTTCCATCCATCCATCCATCCATCTATTCATCCATCCATCCATTAATTGATCCATCCATCCATCCATCCATCCATCCATTTCAGTGCTTGGTCTGCTATGAGTACACAAGGTGCTCTTTGCATGTTTACAGTGTGTGTGTGTGAGCGTGTGCACTGGCACTAGCCCGCTCTGCTCTCTCACCAGACCCTCCCAGCTCAGCTGTTTAAAGCATCAGGGGGAACTGACAGCCATGGGGAAGAGAGGGGAGGGGGAGAGGGGGGCTAGTGTCCCATCTCCTGGTGCCAACAGGACGCAGTGGGGCGCCGCTCCATCGGAAACGTGTGTGTGTTTGCGTGTGTGGAGGGGGTGGGGGGCGCGCATCTTTGACACGCCGGGGCGAGATGTTGTTGTGAAGACACACACACACACACACACACACACACACAGCAATCACCCTAATGCACTTCGCTGCACTTAGGATCTTTCTGCAGTCCAGACTCACTCATCACACAGGCACCAACACTTATAAACACATCCGCACACACGCACGCACACGCATGCACACACATGCACGCACACACATGCGTGTGTGTAAGCACAGACCTGCAATAAACGCCAGCCTTCTGACCATCCTGATCTAGTGAGCTCCATGAAACTGAAGCTCGCGAGATCAGGATGGTCGTGTGACTGTTGGCTTAACAGCTAACATATCTAATAATTGGCAATGCGCTCAAACAAAGCACTATACATCTACAATTTCAAAATAATTTGTATTGATAGATTTACATGGAGAGGTTCCAACAGATGGCACTTCCGCATTCAATTTTTGGAAGGAGGGGGAGATCTACTCATGGGGACAATGGGGAGGTCTACCGATTTCACAATAATATTGCCCATTATTTCTCTTAATTGTTAATTGGTATTTTGAGTACATTACATTAATTCCCAAGTACCTCCGATCAATCTGAGGCCACAACGGTATTTCTGCAATTAACTGTATTGAGGCAAATGTACTTTGTTTCAGGCCATGCATGGTAGTTTTAGCTGTTAAAAAACGGGCAATTCAGCAAGCTAACTTGAATCTTAACTCCAAGATGAGGACAACAGCGTATATTTTGGTTTCCACGACACTCTAGCTGATTTTAACCATTCTTATTAGGTGAGATAAAGGCAGGTAATCCAATCGCATGTAAGGAAGTTGGATTGAAATGCATCTCCATAATGACAGCTCCGTTTTTGAATTGAGGGGTTCCAGAAATACTGGGAGCAAAGTCAAACTACCTCGCGACTCGAGATCAGGGTGGTATCACAAGGCTATTAAAAGCAGCTTTTTCATTAATAAAACCAAATACCATATACTCCTGAATTGCAGTGGGACAGTTTTGGACACAGGGCAACAAAGCAATCTCACTTATTGGTCACTGACCTTGACCAGTGAAGCCGAGTGGTTGGGGTGTGTCGCCCGGCAGGGGATAACCAATGGCTCGCCTTCCTTCATGTAGAGCAAAGACGGGCTCCGACCCTGCAGCTCCACAAATGGCCGCCGGCTGTCTGAAACCCAAACAATGCGATCAGGGACACACACACATACACACACACACTACAGACACACTTAAATGTTTTAATCGCACACTCCACGTGCACGCAAGCACACGCATGAACATACACAGACAATGGCTCAAACCAAAATAGATTGAAAAAAAAGTGAAAGTGATTTATACATTTACGAGCACGAGCACGCACACACACACACACACACACACACACACACGCACGTCTGTCTTTTGTTAATTATCAGCGGCAAACAAAAATAAACATCCACACACTTTTATCCATAAACAGCCCCCCCTCACCACACACACACCCAGCCACTGAATCCGCAGTAACAAAATGCCTGGAGTAAACAATAAACACACGCAGATTGTTTAGAGGCAATCAAACGCTGTAATATGTCTGTGCCATTGAAAGGCATGGGTGTTGCTCTCTACATTGTTACTACATGGTGTTATTCAAGGAAAGCAAATCTCTGAACATTCAAACAAAAGTACCCCAAGGACTAGTGGACAGAGGGCTTCATCCTGCATCTTTGATAGAGGACTGGAGGTGTGTGTGTGTGTGTGTGTGTGTGTCTGCGTGCGTGCGTGCGTTGCTCAAGCAAGCAGAGCGCACGCCACAAGCCAAGTCTGGAGGCCTAATGGACACAGTGACCTGAGCGATTGATGCTTCCCCAGGGTCCTGTTGGCCAAACAGTAGCCTGCCCTGTGACCCTGGCCTCCAGCCAAGCTCAGTGCCCCCCCTCCCCCAGAAGGTAGGGGCTGGCTGGGCAGACATCTTGCCTCCTCTCCCTCCTGGATGTCCGTCAGCCTCATCACAGCCTCTCAAGATTCTCACAACACACACACACACAGGCGTCTCACTAACTTCACCTTGTACAGAGACAGTCACCCCCCCAACACACACACACACACACACACACACACACACACACAGAGCACAGGATGCTTGTAGCAAGGCTGAGGGGAGCAGATAAGAACTGATGCCCTGGGAAACTCTGCCCAGGCCTGGAGAGCCTTTCAGCAGCCGCGCTATTTCTGGGCTGCCGCGCACATGCGTGTGTGTGTGTGTGCACGTGCGTGCGTGTAATTGAAAGTAAAATAGCTATATAAATATAGTCAAGAGGGGAGGTAGACTTGAAAGGGGGTGGTTGGTGGATCTAAGGATGTGTTGTTGGGACAAACAGGCCTGTCAGACACATATAACAGGCTCTCTGGATTTAGCACTCCTGCTTGACCCGGGACGTAAACAATAAGAGCAGGAGGTGGGGGGGAAGGTTAGTGGCTATACTCAATCAATGATGACAACTGGACGGACGTCGGGCAAGCAGGGTAACGAGAGAGAGAGAGAGAGAGAGGGAGAGACTTCCACTGCGAGGTGACAGCTCCTACTTCCTAGGGTTCACTACTTTCTGACCTAAAAGCCAACCCCGCCACCACCACTGTCTTGGGGGGTCTCACCTGCCACGTAGATGTAGACGGAGGCCTGGCGGTGGGGCCGGTGCCGGTACTGGCAGCGGATGGAGCCCGTGTGTGTGGCCAGTGTGGGACTGATGATGAGGCGGCTGCAGAACAGAGCCCCCGTCCGCCCACACCGGTGCTCCTCCACCTGGACCCCCCGCTGCTCCTTGGCCACGCTGGACGGGAACCTCCACACCAGCTCCCAGCGACCCCTGCAACGCCAGCCGGGACGGTTGTCTGTCTGTCTGTGACTGCCCTGTGTGTGTGTGTGTGTGTGTGTGTCTGTCTGTCTGTCTGTCTGTCTGTGACTGCCCTGTGTGCGTGTGTGTGTGTGTGTCTGTCTGTCTGTGACTGCCCTGTGTGCGTGTGTGTGTGTGTATGTGTGTGTCTGTCTGTCTGTCTGTCTGTGACTGCCCTGTGTGTGTGTCTGTCTGTAACTGCCCTGCCGCATGCTATACATGTGTGTATATGTGTGTGTGTGCGTGTGTGTGTGTGTGTGTGTGCTTGCTGTCGGTCTGACTGTGTATCATCCCTGTGAACCTGTCCGCCTGCCTGCCTGTCTGTGCTCACCTGCAGTTTAGCAGCAGTGTTTGGTTGGGTTCCAGAACCAGCTGTCGAGACTTGACATCCAGAGACGGTACGCTATACTTTCCCTTGTGTTCCTGACCTGCACAGAGGCACAGAGAACATGGCTGAGGACAGGAGACTAAACCAGTAGCACACCCTGTCACAGCAGAGACCAGTCAGGTCTCTGCTGAGGTCTTTCACACCTCAAGTCTACTGGCATTTAGTATCATTGTTGAGGCCTAATTAATATATATATATATATATACACAGACTGCTTGAAGTCTAAAAGACTAGTAAAAACGATATACTAATGACTTAGTACTTGAAGTATTTTAAAGGAGTTAACATGACTGTTTGGCTGTCTAGTATCTCTTGCACATGAAGCCTGAAAGGCTTTTGGACCCTTATTTGTGAACAGGTTCATATGAAAATAGGGTTTTAGCGATGCAATATTGTAGGCTATCGTTCCCTTTTGTCTCACATTGGTTTACGTTTGGGTGTAATAATAAGCTCTAATTGTGCGGGATGTTTTATAAAGGAAATCCTTTTACTAACAAATAACATTTGCAACATATGGGACCAAACTCTCAAGTGAAATGACTAAGTTCTAGTTCAGTGATTCGTGCCAGCAGACGCATGACGCCCTCCACACGTCCGTTTTCTCCCAGGCCAGTGGCCTCCACTTGACAGCCTCTCTGGAAATGCGTAAGCAGTGTTCTACTTGTTTATCAATTGAAGGCATTGCTCCACTCCATCGCTGAGGGTTTATTAATGAGAGATAGGACTGCGGTCTGTCCGCCCTTCCTTCCCTCCCTTCACAACTAGGGGAAACATATTTCAGACAGCAGCCTATGTCCTAAACTCTTGACTGCACTGATGCAGTTCAACATCCTACCTTGCCCTAACGAACACAAATAACTTGAATTTTAAAGTGTTGATTTGTGTAAACTGCATAGCCATTCGTTAGGCCTATTTCCTTCATTGTTCCCTGTGGACGTCTCATTGTGCAGATGAAGATTTACTCACGCTGCTGTATATAGGCCTAACACGCACGACACTAAATAATTGACAGTATTTTCGTTTGTATTTTCTATGCATAATTGGAGCGGAAATAAATATAGGGCAATCCGCATATTTCAGATTTATGATGACAGATTAATTTTAAGGCCTATATGCACAATATATACTTCCAGAATAAAATACGTAGATATATTAATTAAAAAAGAGTTTCAACCTATCAGGAGTTTATTTTTTCTATTGAATCATGTCCTGTTTTTATCGATTAAGACTATAGTTACATATAGGCTACATATTTACCTACAAAAATACTACTATAGCCTAGCTAATGTTGCTAATTGTTAATAGGCTGCTAATTTCTAAATAGGCTAATGTTTCTTACATTTTCACTATATTATATGCTGTATTTATTAAATATTCAGTTACATATTTACGTGGACTAATCAAACTCATAATACATTAATTGACGTAATTTAAGAATTGAAGACTAGGTTTTTCTGTACAAAAGACTGCACTTGGTAACAAAAAAATATCTGTTATTTAAAAAAAATAATATTATACGGTAATATGCCTTTACATGCTTGGCATTCCATTTGCAACACATTTATTTTTCGTGTTATATTTCATTTTACCCAAATATATGTATCCTAAAAGATAAAACCAATTATATATATATGCGCTTCTATTGTTAGAGAACATTGAATTTATGATTTACCATATTTTGTGGGAAACATATTAATTACACGTCCGTGGTGGGATATTATAGCTAGGCCCAGATCGCAAAATGTGTCTGGCTCACCTTTGGGCCGTACCCTTGCATCTGTTCTGACCTACTGCTGGCTTGGTTCCCGGCCCAAAACTGGCCCATTAACTGGCCCATTAACTGATACAAATAATATGCTCTGGCCCATGTAACTATGTTAGCAATTTACACGGTTGGAACTACACAGTTGCGACGCAATTGTTTCACAAAACCATAGTCCGAACTATGGAGGAAACTACGTTGATGACTTACGTAATACGATCAGGTGTTTCCCAAAACCATAGTTCCAATGAACGTTCGTAACACTGTCGTTAAATTGTGTTGTTAGTATACAGTTCTCGACGTATCGTTAGAAGCATGATAATAACTACGTCATTAACGGAAGATACAGTCAAATAGGCTTATTAGAAAGGCATGTCTATCTAATCTTGCTGTAAAAAAACAGTACACCTACGTGTTTTTAAAATGTAACATCATTGTAAAAGTAGCCCTACTTTTAAATGCACTCTATTTAGCAAATAGGTCTACGTGATTAGACTGTAGTTGAACATGTGGGCCTATGCCTACAGTTTACACTATAGGCTATAGTTCAGTTATAGGATCAATTTATCAAAACAGATGAAATATGAAAAGGCATAACTTTTTCCTTGTATCTCGCATACAGAATATGTATGTTATTGTAATTTGAATCAAGTAGTGTTGTTGTTGCCGTTATTAAAATAACAATTAATCGCTGCATGGTGTGAACCCGCGTTATGCTATTGATCACGATCACGCACGTATCCAATTTAACCATACGCTGCTTTGAAGAATGACGGCCATATGCTACATTGAAGTATGAATAGTAAAAAAATTTAGGCTACACAAAGCGTATTGCACTGAATGCAATGTATTGCTAATAGTTAACATTTCTTCTAGAACTAAAATAAAAAGTAAGATAGGAGTTTATACCAATAGCAGGGCTTGAATCCGCAACTTTCACGTTGAGAGCCCAAGACAAACAACTGTACTATTTGTCTGGGCTTAGATTCACATCTTATTCTTATTATATTATATTAAAATGATTCTTATTTTATTGATGTATTATTATGTATCAATATTTATGTTTATTAATAATACTACCACTACTAATAATAATAATATCTTAAGTTATTTATTATTATTTTTATTGTTTTATTTTACTGTTATTATCGTGTCTGATGTTGGCTTATTAATATAGGCCTACTAATATTTGTATTATTGTTATGTTTGTTGTTATAGCCTATTGTAGTTTATGAGCAGGTTGTGTTAATAGATAATAATTTTATAATTTCATATAATCACAACTGCCCTAGGCTATTGAATTCAGGCTGCATAACACAACCGAGAGATTGTGTGTTTTTGCAAGTTTCCCGCTGTAAAAGTCAGACCGAACACAACTGGAAAACAACAACTACGGTGGTTGAAACCAATTAACATAGTTCAAACCATTGTCGTACGAACAAAGTTCGGCACTTTTGGGAAACAGTCGTAGGCCTACTTCGGATGTTCGTTTCAACGATGCATAGTACGATGTAACTTCAATGCTAGCCTTCATCGTTGTGCGGGAAACGCACCCCAGGTCTGGCCAAGATACTATGAAATGGCTACTATTATTACTTTTGGCCCAGGTCTGGCCCACACACTGTAAAATGACTACTATTGTTATTTTTGGCCCAGGTCTGGCCCACGCACTGTAAAATGACTACTATTGTTATTTTTGGCCCAGGTCTGACCCACACACTGTAAATTGACTACTATTGTTATTTTTGGCCCAGGTCTGGCACAAACTTATCTAGCTGAGTGTCATTTGAGTGGCATGGACCCAGGTAGAGACATGGCCCATAAACAAAATATACTTTAAAAGAAGCACACATTCTAGTAATCCACTTCAAAATACTTTATTAACAATTATAACTTATACAACCTAATACAAAGGCATAACAACAAAAGCATAACATCAAAAAAAATGTGTGGGAAAAAAAGTACATTCATAAAACAAATCAGTATATCCTCTTCCACATGCCATAATTCTATCAGCTTCAACTGGACCACTTCACAGTTGTCTCAACCCTGGGTTTCAGCGGCACTCCCAGTCAGGGGTCTCTCTGAACAGCAGCTTAGGTATAAATGAAAACATAAAGGTCGTTTTGAGGTCATTAACATGTCTGAGAGAGAACATCTGTATGCCATGGATTTCAATGTAACAATTAATTGTTAACTCAAAGTTGAAATCCATGTCTCATATGAATAAAAATGTATAGGTAATTAACACATTAACTGCATTAATGAATCTGACACAGATAGGAATTGAGCCATGATTATGGGTTTAATTCATAGTAAATCATATGTGACCATAATCATATATACTCCTTATTAATGGCTGATGTGTTACACATTAATGCATAACTTAGTTAATTATTACATATTTATTTATTCATTTATGCTTGTTTATGCATTAGTTAAAGCATTAATAAATGCTTATTCATGCACCATTATTGTAAAGTGTTACTGAAAACATAATGGATTAAACTTATCAACTGTGAGGAAGGTATAGCAATACTATTGAACATGAACTCTGACTGGGCAATCAACTACTTTAATAAAAAGGCTCACTTGTTAAATTTGTAATCTGGATTCTGATGCATCTTCTGCTCCTGACAGAGTTGAGGAATGTCAAACTGTGTCTCCGCCTCTTTGGTCTCTACTAATCGCCCTTCAAATGCGCCATAATTAAACTGTAGTTATAGGCCTACCTGACTTGACACTTAACTTTTGTTGGAGAATCTGGTCGACCATGCAAACTTTTATCATAGCTGGTTGATTGTTAAGGCTATTTACACTCATAATTTAGATTGATGATTACCAAGTACAACCAAGTGTTAGACTACTTACCACAGTGTCCAAAAGAAAAGACGCCGTTCTCGCGCCGTTCGCAGGAGACAGTTGCCCTTGTGGGCGAGCCACTACTGAGCCGATAGTCGCTCAACAGAATTGCCGAGTGCAGTATATTGTCCGTCTACCGCATTATCTTAGAATTTTTGCCGTTAAACATAATGACACTGATCTATGTCAGTTACATGTATTGGGCCAGACACTGATTGACGGATTACAGCTCATTTTTGTCGAACAACGGCAGGGACACATCAAACCATAATCGGGCCAAGAAAAATACAACGTAATAAGACTGACATACAGCATGTCATACCCGGCCCATATAAGAGCAACATTGCGTAGCAGACCCGGACCTAAACCGATACTGCAGACATTCAGTCGCAATCGGGCCGACTGTGCTTGCTATCTGGGAGTTTAGTCCCAGTTCTGTTCTTGATCCCCGAAACTATATAATTGACTTGCCATCGTTAACCCCTAAACCATGCTCATTAGAAATTCAATCTCAGGACGCGCCTTGCTTATCGATCGAGTTCTGTTTATGATAGGTCTCAGACGTGTAGACTACCACAGTATGATTTATCAACAGCGTAGAGAGCAGCATAGAAGTCCATAGCCTACTAAAGAAATGAATGACCGCTATGGACAATGGATGCCACACGAGAAAAATGAACAGTTCATGTTTTTTATTTAGCACTCTTTTACTAAGGCTTCCGTATATCACGCAATACCTGAGTTGAGCGTAATAATGTTGCCAAAACCTCTACAATAGGTTCTGAGATTAACGAGTGTTAAGAACGCTGTCTGTTTTGGCTTGCATTATTTTAAAATAAATAACAGTTTGAGCTCTATAGAGCAACAGTAGTTAAACAAACAAATCAGGCTTACTATGTCTTACGTTTGGCAGTAAGCTAAATTACAGTAAAAATATTTTTAAAAAGTAGGCTATAAATAGACTAGCTCACCTTTTGCAATAATCTCATAGGACAGTCCACAAATGATGTATAAAAATAAGCAGAAATTCATGTTGCCTGGCGAGTCCGTAGAATACGTTAGTTGATGGGTAAAAATTGTATGTTGTAATCCCAGCTCTTCCCAAAGTAAAATGTGCGCACCTCACAAGAGCGCGCTGCACCCAGGGGCTCGGACGTGTTTTCAGGAGAGCGAGTGCAGTGAGTTTCCTGCTTCCTGCTAAATAACAAGACACCACAACGCTCCAAGTCAACTGGAACTTTTTCACCATCGTGGAGGACAGTGGCACAAACTTTTAAAGTGCCCCCACCCGCCGGATAATCCACCCCGGTGACGCCCATTATAACACCCACGTGCGTAAAAGCAGTGAATTTTTTTCCTTATACAAATTCAGATAGCTTCGGTTAGAAAGTAGATCATTTGGGATGAGGCTGATATCCCCATGGTGCGTAAAATCTCGTGCGCAAGACAGACGGGGTGACTAGCACGTAGGCACTGTGGTAAACAAGAACTTGACATTTATCTCCGCATATTTGTATTTTAATTTCCTTGAGAAACGTCAACGGTGCAAGCGTGCAAGGTTGAGAAATTAGGACCCATGACCTCACTTTACAGGGCATATTAGCCTAGCAGGGAGCATAAAGTAGCAGTTAAATAGTCTCAAAAATCACACAGAGCGACAAATTAATCGGTTAATATTAATAAACAGGTTTACTACAAAACATGTTATCTTTAACGCTGGCCATATAGGCACGGACCACAGGCTTTGTTGTCAAATCATCATCGTAACTAAACAGGGGGAATGTTGAAACCAATATGAAAGCTGCAGACATGTATACTTAAGTAGGACAGTGGCGTGTAGGTGGAAAGAATTATAGTACGTCTACGTCACAGGTGTACAAGAAAACAAAACCCGAATCATTACTGATTCTCAGATGTCACAGTGGATACAGATTCGCCACTGGGTGGCGATACCGGCAACATAAACGTTCTTGCAAATGCATTCCATGGTTCTTTCTGGATTATAAAATCAGAAAGAAGGTCGCATGTTCTTCAGGTGTTATACTACAGATTGACCCCCGGGTAAAATATCAGATGGCTGTGTGAAGACGTCTGAAAGCAGAGTTACAATATATGTGTATATGCAGGGTGATTTGCGTATTATAAAATGAATTATCGCACTGATGTGAAAAATACTCACACCATGGTCTGTCCTAAAATGGCATGGCAATTTGTTCTGCTAGATCTAGACTTGGACCAGCAGCAATGTTAGAAGTCATTATACACCTTCATAGATAAACACAGATATCAATGTACATAAGTTAAAATAGTGACTTAATATCAAGCACACAATTGCAATGGTAATATAATATGGAGTCTCCTCCAGCTATGTACACAGCACTATAGATACAGGCTATTTATAATAATGCCTATGACTCAAAAGTAGGATATAGGCTACTCTACAACATACACACACACACACCGGTACACAACATACAGCACAACAACAAGTCACAGACACACATACAGTACATTGATGTGGCCAAGGGCAGAATGATACCGCTACACACTCAAAGGCAGAGAACTGCTTCCACGCGCGTTCAGCATGCACAGATCAACTCATTGGCCTGTGTGCAACACAAGGAGGGGTGAAGAATACCACAGCAAAGGGAGTGTACATGTTAAAAGGAGCCATTGTAAGTGTTTGGAAGGACTGGAGTTTTAGCACAGCAGGTTTATCTGATGATGAATAGCCCCCCACACCCCCCCGCCATCTTGTCATGTTGCCCACGGCCCTCAGAATCAGCAGACGCCGCGGGGTAAATCTGCTGTCGTAGTATCGGACATTCTTCTCGCCGCCGGCACAGATGGTCTGACATGTCAAGGTGTCTGCTGCCTCCGTCCCTCCGTCCGTTCCGTGTGTCATTCACACTTGCCCTTTGGTCTGCTGCTGAATCCAGTCAGTGAACCTCACCACCTGCGTGTAGACGCCTGGACGGTTCTGCCGGGCGCAGCCCTCTCCCCAGCTGACGATCCCCGCCAGGAACCACCTCTTGCCCCGCTCCAGGCAGACCAGCGGACCCCCGGAGTCCCCCTAGCCGCAGACGCATGCACAGTGAACTGCTGATACACTTGGACTATTAACCATCAACCTTTCTAACTGACAAGAGCGTGAACAGCCTCCGATTGCAGACACACTCAAACATGTCGAAACGCATTTATACCATCCAGCAATATCCTAACATACTTCCTATTCGCTACGCTAATTAACTAACGTGTCACTAAAATCATTGTGTAAAACAATCCTGTCGTATAGGTAATCCTAGGTGTAACACCATTTCTATATTGCAACCAATTAACTCTCACTCCCAGACAAGAGAACCATCAAACCTTGTGGGGGAAAAAATGCTCAACGCCAACGGAATCTCAAAAGGGAGAAAAATTAGTGAAAAATTACAGTAAACTGGGATGATATGGGGGACCATCCGTATTGTTCACATTGTATGTACTGCAACAGACCAAATGTATATTAACAGCAACATAAACCGAAAGCAGAAACACACCCACACACACACACACCTGGCAGGCGTCGACGCCTCCCTGAAGGTTTCCGGCGCAGAGCATTCTGGGAGTGACGGCGTCGTCGTAAAACTTGTTGCATGCGTTCCTGCTGATGATCGTAACTGAGGCCTCTTGCAGGCGAGACGCTAATTCACCTGTAATCGACCAGCAGACACAAAAGACCCCATCAGTAACCTATTATCGGGGTGGAAGACACACAAACACATAAAAAAACTTCTTGTGTTATTGAGACACATTAAATAATCATTCTAATTACCTGTAAGCAAGGAAGAATGGAATGAATCGTTTAAACATACAGTACGCTCCAATTATTCGCTAATTAACACTGAACATACAATCTACAAATTGAATAACAGTCGAGAAAAATAACAAGTACCTAATTCCTCTACTCCTCCCCCTATAGTTGTTCACAGGCTCACACTATTCTCTACCCCTACCCACTTTCATGAAGCCACACTTACAGTATGTGGACGGGGTGTAAACAGTTGAGGAGAGGCACTTTTACACAGTCCAGGAGTGTGAAAAGGTTTCTGCACCTTTCCACATGAACACAGTTCCGTACATTATCTGTAGCTAATCTCACTTTCTTCAGATCTAGTCTTTTGTTCCAGCTGCTATTGGCTTTTTAAGCAAGTTTTAAGAGCCACACTGATAACTGTATTTGGTATGAACTAGGGGTGCACAATATATCGATTCAGTATCGTTATCGCAATATCACGTTGCGCAATATCATATCGAAGATGTTG
>JAODUH010038999.1:0-13364 GCA_027564835.1 Typhlichthys subterraneus | reverse complement strand
GAATGAGCACTAGCTACAAGCTTACACTGTACTAGCCATGAATGAGCACTAGCTACAAGCTTACACTGTACTAGCCAGATAGGAGCGCTAGCTACTAGCTTACACTGTGCTAGCCAGATAGGAGCGCTAGCTACTAGCTTACACTGTACTAGCCAGGTAGGAGCGCTAGCTACAAGCTTACACTGTACTAGCCAGGTAGGAGTGCTAGCTACTAGCTTACACTGTACTAGCCAGATAGGAGTGCTAGCTACTAGCTTACACTGTACTAGCCAGATAGGAGTGCTAGCTACTAGCTTACACTGTACTAGCCAGATAGGACTGCTAGACTACTGAGGCTGTGGATTCATTTTAATTTATGAAATGGTGTGTGTGTGTGTGTGTGTGTGTGTGTGTGTGTGCATGCGTGCGCGTGTACAGCTGCACATAGTGGATGGAGCCTTGCTTCGTCTCAACCCTGCCCTAGCAATGGAGGGTATTCAGAAGTTCCTGGAGATCACTCCGGTCTTCAACTACACACAGGCCCTGATGTGAGCGCCCGCACACACACAGCTAAAAAAGCCTATGCTCTACTTGTATAGCATAGGACTCCTGGGAAAGGACTCCAATACCCCATAGATGTAAAGGTAGCAGAAATTTTAACGTCTGTGTGTGTGTGTGTATGTGTGCGTGCATGTGTGTGCGTGTGCTCAGGTATGACGACAGCAAAGGCTTCTGGTGTCAGCGGGTGGAAGGAAGTCGAGCCAAATGTCTGGGGAAGAGTAAAGGCAGAAAGTATCCTGAGATGGCCCCAGAGGTAATGCAGTATATCACTATTATTATATCAGTAGACTCATATAGATGTAATGCAGTATATCACTATTATTATATCAGTAGTCTCATATAGAGATAATGCAGTATATCACTATTATTATAACAGTAGTCTCATATAGAGGTAATGCAGTATATCACTATTATTATATCAGTAGTCTCATATAGGGGTAATGCAGTATATCACTATTATTATATCAGTAGTCTCATATAGGGGTAATGCAGTATATCACTATTATTATAACAGTAGTCTCATATAGAGATAATGCAGTATATCACTATTAATATATCAGTAGTCTCATATAGAGATAATGGAGTATATCACTATTATTATATCAGTAGTCTGCTATATATTTGCTGTGTGTGTCTACATTTGTGCAGCAATTAAGTGCAGCTATATGCAGATTTTGTCATTATTGATTGAAAGTGTAAAAATGGAACTAATGGAATGTTCATGTCTATGTGTGTGTGTGTTCATGTCTATACATGTGCATGTGTGTGTGCGTGCATGCGTGCGTGCTACAGGCGCGTGCCTTCCTAGCAGAGTACTACCGCGACCACAACATGGACCTGCTGCACTTGTTGAACCGGCTAGGCCAGCAGCTCCCCTCCTGGCTGAGAGAGGAAGTGCAGGGCCACGGCTGGAGCTGAGGGCACCGCTAGGGGGCGCTGTGGGCTGGTCCCGTCCATCCGGACTGTGTGTGTGTGCGCGCTTCCTCAAGAGCGAGAGTCTGGTGTGCCGTAGCTCCGCCCCCTTCCTCCCCCTCCCTTACTGGTGAAGGAGTCACGTGCCCCGGGCTACACGCACGCGCTAAATGCGTTTCTCATCCTGGATTCACTGGACTGGATGAGGAGAAGGCCTTGAGCTCACCTAGGGTGTTGTCGTGGGGACGTCTGGACTCATACGGACCTTGATGTCTCACACACACACTCACACACACAGGTGTTGTTGTGGGGACGTCTGGACTCATACGGACCTTGACCTCTCACACACACACTAACAGGTGTTGTTGTGGGGACGTCTGGACTGTGACCCCCCTCTCTCTCTCTCTCTCTCTCTCTCTCTCTCTCTCTCTCTTTCTCACACACACACGCACACACACACACACACACATAGGTTGCCCTGTGGATTGGGAGAATAATAAATGCAACATGCGCAAAACATCATTGTGGAAAAAGAAAAAAAAAGAAATAAATCCATGCGTAATTTCTTCCTGATGAATGATTGATTGTAAAATATACATTGAGATAAAAGCGTGTAGTATATTGTCCGTGCGGGGAATGGAACAGTCATGCCGGTAACAACTTGCATGGGTGATTCTGTGCCAAAGGCGTCAGGAGTCTCTGACTCTTGCCTTTATTGGCTCCTATTCTTCCTTGACAATCCGATGAATTGAAGTGATGAGACACATTCACAGTTTGTGACTGTCGCTAGCAACACGACAGGCCTAAAACCATTTTCAGAATTGGTGTAGTTTAATTAAAGTAAATAATATAGGATGGGATTGAATTAGCATGTGAATTAGCAATGTTTGCCACATCTTGGTGCATTTCTGTGCCTTCTTGTCGGCAGAAAAATAATAATAATGATAAACACATTGTCCATCATGTATGTGTCCTTCACACAGAAACCCATACATGCTTTTCATCCCCCTTAAGTTTAATAGGATCCCCAGATCTCTAACTAGGCACCCAAAAGGTGCAGATGAGTTAGGGACCTTTATGAGAGATATTTGAGGATGGGAGGATTCACTTTCCTGGTGTGCAGGAGCTGGATGCAGCTGTCTCAATTTATTTTGTATGAACGTAAAAGCCCAACAACACTGTATCATGTCTGATAAGTAAAGAGGTTGGAAATACAATGGCGCTGTGTGTGTGTGTGTCTTTCTTTCCCCTGAATCAGCCTTTTCTCTAAAGCTAGAACTTCGCCCCAACGATTTACGCTTGTGCGTGGAGGAGCGACCGCTTTTCAACACAAAATCACCAAGTTGCTGGATTATGGACATACTGGTTGACTTGTGTAGTCGCTGGACCGCCTGCTAACTGCAACCAAAACCGAAACTCAACTTTGGCTAGCGCTTCAAATCTTGAATTGGTCACGAGAAGTCATAGATATATACTGTATGTCATTTAGAATAGTCTACTCTAGACCTATCTGGGCATAGGCTGCTATATACAATTATCAGTCTGAAAGCAACAACTCAAACAAAGATGAATGAATAAAGCCTATTGTGCTTTTTATCAGAATCATAAATTACAAAAACATAAACCGTGTAGACTGTTTAGGACTGGTAGACCATGAAGATTAGCTGAATTTGACAAAAAATGTATTCGCTTACAATCACTGACTTTTTGATTGGAAATGTGTTTTGCATGTTAAAATAAGAAATAACAGTTTGCTGTAATCGGATTGCAATAACCTTTATATGGAAACTGTGTGGAAAGTCTCCACTGTAACAGTTTAAAAATGAATATGACTTGCATTACATTTTCTGCCTCCACCTTTTAAGGGGTCATGGGTTAATTGCACTGTGCTGCTTCCCAGGCTGCATGGGGTAGTAATGAAGGAGCAGACAGGAAGTGTGCGTGGGGGCGGAGGACAAAGCTGCTCAAACGAAACTTACAAATCTGCGTGACTGAGCTTCTGTCTGGGAGACGGCCACAGAGACTTCACAGACAAGATGGAGCTGCTGCTGCTGCTGGTCTGTGTTTCTACACCCGTGTTGCTGCCAGCGCTGGCTTCATCTGCTCCTGCTCTCGAACGGAGTGACACTGCAGCCACAGGTTAACACATCTGAACAATGCAGATTTGGTTATTCAATTGAGAATAAATGACACTTTGCACATTCAGTTTCTTTTGAGTCGTTGTTTGACATTGTTTTCTAAAGTATTGTTTGCTGAGCATTTTGTCTTAATACACTATACCTTTTTGGGAAACATTTATGGCGAACCTACACTATATGGCAAGTGTGACAAGCCGGAAGAAAGGTTTTCATATTTTTAAGACTTCTTGTCTGTCTGGTTAAACCGCTTGTACGCCTTCAAACTGGAGTGACATCTGTGACTGCCTGAGTGATTGTTTGGAGTACACAGTTTTCATAAACTTGCATTCCAGAACCGCGTCACAACAATGTTAATGTCTCTAGTGTGACATCTAGTTGTAGGGTTAGGGTTAGACATTTACATAGAAGCATGATGAATAAAGCTGTTTTATTTATTTATTTATTTATGGGTCATGTTCAGGAGTTGGGGGGGTGTACTTCCTCAACATCTATTTGCTTAAACAGATTAAACAAAATGTATAAAAAGTTGGCGGTGAAGAGAGCAGTGTCCTAGGTGGTATTGAGGAACATTCCATTTATTTGGAATGACATTATAAACGTACTTTCTTCTCTCCAGGATTGAACCTGCAGGGCAAGATGTTCACTCTGTACAAAGAGTGGCTTACTCGCATCTCCCCGGCTCTTTACACCACCCCTACAACAGCCACCCCTACAACCACCACCCCTACTACTACCACCACTACAACAAGCCCTTACACAACCACTGTTAGAACAACCACTCCTACAACAACTTTCCCCACCACCACCCCAACTCGAGGTGAGTTTGTTGTTCAACCAACCGGGGCTGCATCCGAATAGTGTTTTTGGTGAAATGACCCTGAAGTATCCAAGTCACAGCCATGATGAGAGCTGTTCACATTCTTTAAATGCTAAGGAAAGGTGCTTCAATGCTTCCTTTCATACGCCATTTAGCATAATGTACACTGGATCATCATTTACGAAAGGAAGAGAATGCTTTACTGGTAGTCGTCCTTTTGTTAAAATTACAGTTTTTCTCGCTTTCAGTGTTACTGATTTAACAAAAAAGGTGTACTTCCTCAACATCTATTTGCTTAAGCAGACGTAAAATTTATAAAAAGGAGAAGTTGGCAGAAGAAGGCAGTGAAGGGAGCAGTGTCCTAGGTGGAATTAAGGAACATTCCATTTCTTTGGAATGACATTATAAACATACTTTCTTCTCTCCAGGATTGAACCTGCAGGGCAAGATGTTCACTCTGTCCAAAGAGCGGCTTACTCTCATCTCCCCGGCTCTTTACACCATCCCTTATATAACCCCCACCCCTTATACAACCACCACCCCTTATACAACCACCGCTACTACTACCACAACCACCCCTTATACAACAACCACCACCCCTTATACAACAACCACCACCCCTACTCCAACTCGAGGTGAGTTTGTTGTTCAGCCAACCGGGGCTGCATCCGAATAGTGTTTTTGGTGAAATGACCCTGAAGTATCCAAGACACAGCCATGATGTTCACATTCTTTAAATGCTAAGGAAAGGTGCTTCAATGCTTCCTTTCATACGTCATTTAGCATAAGGGTTGGGTGTCTTTCTCAGGAATACATCGACACTGGGTGAGGAGAGTTACCCATTGTGCCGTTGTCGCCATAATTATTTAAGTTTTTTTCTGGAGACCCAATGTTGCCGTGGGTTACACATTGGTCTTTACTCTGGAAAACACACGTGGTCTTTTACCGTAGCTGTTTTAAAGTCTTAGAATGGGGAAGAAGGAGACCACAACTACTCTGTGACCTTTGTGGGGAAAATAATGATATGAATTATCTCTGCTCGAAACAGACGTCTACCCTAACATGCTAGCTAATGAATAGCCTGCTTTTCTGACCCGACTCCTGACCTCCCCCTGCAGGTGTGTCCGTGTGTCTGCGGTACGTTGCCGAGGCGAACCAACAAATCTTCACTCTCAGTTACGGCAGCTACTCACAGATGACGCTGGTGAGTGCGTCCAATGGCTACACTCTGTCCGTGCCCTACAGAGGAGCTTCCACAAGCTTCCGCTCCTTCTTGCCCTACTGGTTTGTCAGACAAGATCTGTGGACCAGCATGTGTGTCACCATGGATACCGTGAAGGATGTGGCCCAGCTTTTCAACAACGGAGCCATCAGCGTGAGGAAGAGGATGCGAGTGGGGGTGAAGAGACACACACATACATAATAATAATATTAATACTTTACCTTTTTTGTGTTATACATGCATGCTATAAAAACTCTTCATCTGTTTTCTCCATTTCTCTTTTGTTTCTTGATCTCTCTGCTCATTGTGGCACTGTGCGTGTGTTTGTGCATCTGTGCACGTGTGTATGTGTGTGTGCGCACACGTGTGCATGTGCAGTATGTGTGGACAGGTCCGCCTGTGATAGACATCTGGAACTTTGAAGGTCAGATTACAGATGTGCACGTTTGGGACTACCCTCTGAGCTACAGAGAAGTGGAGAACTACATGAACTACAGCTTTTACAGGTGCTTACCTCTGTGTGTGTGTGTGTGCGTGCGTATTCGTGTACACGTACATTTGTGGTTGGGTGTGCAAAGCATGAGTTCCTGTAACAGGAGAAGCAATAATCTCACATAACGTGTTCATCGCTTCATCAGAACTCAGTCAAATGAAGGCTGCTTGTAGTTCCCTCTGTCGCCTCTAGATGACACCACTAACATACTGTATGTGTGTGTGTGTGTGTGTCCGTTCTATATACAGTGGATCTGTCCTCAACTGGTCCAGGATCAGTTACTATGGATACTCGCTAATGGAGGACGTGTTTAGCTATCAGCAGAGCCGACCGATGGGAAAGTCTTTGGGAGAGAAGATGAGTGAAAAGATGCTCCACAGAAAGATGAAGTGGCTGCTTAGCAGTAACACAGATGTAAAGAAGAGAGAGACCTGGAGATAAAGAGTCTTCTTCATCATCCAGTTGTCAGCTGCTGCTGTCAACTATCAGCAGTAAATATATATATACATTTCCTGCTATATATATATATTCACACACACACACAGTATATAAATAAATGCATTAATAATCACTGAAAATACAACTGTATGTTGTTTGGTTAGAGTACATTCTAATCACTAGTTTATCTGAAGACATAGCAATTCAATTAAAAATGTAAAATGCCTTTTGGAAAATGAAAGCTGAACTAATATAATTACAGTCTGTATGCTCAAGCTCTCTTTGTTTTGCTATGTACTTTTGAACAACCTTTAACATATAATGCTCATTTTTAAATCATACCAATATTTTTGTATTGATTAAAGCTCTACTGCTGAATAAATTTGCTTAAAAGTGTCAAAAACGCTGCTTTACAGGGCTAGAAATGTAACATATTGTGTACCTCTAAGTTTGACTTACCAAATCCCACTTTGGTCTAAATCATTAGACGAGATAACTGACAAGCCTTAACATTTCACTGACCCACTAAGCATGATGGGAACAAGGAACAGGTAAGAAAGAAGGATAACTATGAGGAGACATGGTGATTATCTTTGGTTTATCCTTCAAAATATACAGTATGTGTCGAATTTAACAAAATTCAGTCATGTTCTCACTGGGACACTTGAATGCTATAAATGTCAACATTATTTCAACGGGCTACACACACAAGTCACCAAACTATAATACATGAATCAATAAATGGCCATTTGTTTTAGTTAAATTAACTAATACATTAACAATTAACAATACAGATCAGATAACAATTTGAAATCATTAAATTAGCTTTAAGTATATACGTTAAGAAGTGATGTAAGGTGCGTATTAAATAGACAATAAAATGACGGCTATGATGCAGCCTCCCTTGCTCTTACAACAGCTGCCCAAGCCAGCGTCGTCATGACCACCCCAGTGTACTGATAGCCAGCCCATATTAATCTGTTGAACTGACTGAACCCGTTCTGACGGATCAGCTACTGTATCTCTGAAAACTAATCTGACACAGTAACTTTAAACTCCAAAACAGACGTATAGCCTACACGTGTGCGCACATGTAGCAGTTGTGTACTTTCTCTTGCGTTGTGTTTAATAATCTGTCGACATCACCTTTGGCACCCACTCGCCATTTATTGCTGATAATACAAAATATGTGTAAATTCTGCACAGTCAGTCTCACGGCTCCAAAGCTCTAGAACAAAATAAAATCGATTTACTTTATGATGGCTAGCATCTAGCATCTACAATACTAGGTTTGAATACAGAGCTAATACAGATTTGAATTAAAATAGCTAAACAGACAAAAACATGGTGTATTTATAAACTACTTTCCACCATACACAAGGCAACCAATATCAACATAAAGCATTTCTTGAAGTAATTAGAAGCTTAATTCAACATGCAAGGTACATAAAACAAACTTTTACCCATGAAAACAATGTTAGAATGTATATTTGTACGGAGCTGATAACCAGTCCACCTCCCACAGAGACAGCGCAGGCAGACTTAATGATCAAGTCTGCAGGGGCGCAGCAGAGGGCGCCCATGTTACTCAAACATAAGCCTGAGGCAACACCCATAGTCACAGAAATAAAATCAATTAAATAGTATAAAACAAAAATAAACAATACAGTAAAATCAGTACATATATACATTAACAGGCAAATGGCAAGTGGAATCATTACCTCCGCTACACACACACGCAGTATGTTCCGCACACACAAACTCCACCACCTGTGAAATGAAAGTGAAATATTAAATATTTATCTAGAAAGGATAAATACAAAATGATAATTGCTGCTTCACATTATATTCCATTTTACATTTCTATTTAAATGGTCCTGGCTATTTCTATTATTTAATTAAAGTCTGTTTTCTATTCCTATTCAAACGGTGAACTGCAGCGTTAAATGCAGATGTAATGCTTTAGAAGTTCATTGTGGGAGGCAGGACGTGAAATACATCACACATGAAACCGGCCCCACCTACTGGATACAGATGATATTACGGTCAGATTGTCGTCATGGGAACACATGTGACGTGTGGCACTCGGCTGCTCAGAGCCTTCAGTTAATTCACACTGCCAGTTTTAGTTCCCATGGCAACAAGATAAGATGTTGGGAGTAGGAGAGAGAGAGAGAGGGAGAGGGAGGGAACAGGTGAGGTAGAGAGATATAGATTTTTGAGAGTTTCATTCATGCATTTGCACCACTCTTCCTCTCTCTCTCTCTCTCTCTCTCTCTCTCTCTCCCCAGGAGAATGGGGTGACAATGATTCTGTTTCCTTGGCTAGCTGTTGTTGTTGTCTCTCTTTGCCCTCTTTTTTATCCATCTATTACCCCCCCCCCCCCGTATCTCCCCACATACACACAATGAGGAGAGAGGGATTCACCGTGGCTGCCTCACAGCTGTAATCAGATGTAGAAAAGGGGGAGATTATCTCCAGATTCCTCCCTCCATTTTGTGGCAGGGAGGGAGGGAGGGAGGGAGTCAACAGCAGACGTGTAGCGACGAGGAGCAGAGGAGCGACAATAAGTCACCTGTGGATGGAGAGTGACGCGTCCCTGCCAGCAGAACGTTCCTACGGCCGACCGTCTGTTCCCTGTGAGAGGGGGGGGAAAGGTGCCCCACCCTTATCAGGACCCCCCTCTCTCCCCCCTCCGCCTCCGACAGGTGGAGATAGAGAGAACGGTGGAACAAAGAAAAGGCGTGAGAACACCGCGTGTGAAAGGGGATCACCGTAACAGAAGGTAATTCAGCCAATCAACAGTTCACGCATCGCAGTGTGGATGGGATGGATGGATGGATGGATGGATGGATGGATGTTGCTGCTGCATGGCTAATCTTACAAACGGACGTGGCTTGCTTTATCTGTGGAGTAGTTCATGCAGTAGCACACGCTCGTATGTGCTCGTGTATGATAGATAGATAGATAGACAGATAGATAGATAGACAATAGAGACCTATTCTGCAGACAGGGCTTGAACGAATGCCTGACCACCTGAGCTGTCAGATACACACCTGTCACTACACCACACAATGTACACAATGCCACTGCTGGGCTTTTCCACACCACCACTGTGGAAGCAGAGGTCTATTCTGGACACACGCTGCTGCCCCTGTATCTAGTCTACATGCACGTATAGCACAGACTCATCACGCCCTACCTAGCTCGTGAGGGACAGCCTTCAGCTGCCTGCAAACCTCTATTGTGAGGGGTAGAGGTGTGTGTGTGTGTCTCACATACTAAATACTGTGTATAGTAAGTGGGTTCATTTTATTTTTTGTGATGCTCTAAGTGTGGCTTGATAGGTGTTGTTAGTGTTGAAGATGTACAGTAGTTCCATGTGTTCTTATGAATGATCATAAACAGCTCATTCGACTATGGCGCTCTTCCTATCGGTCTTATCTGTCTCAACTGTCCTTTGCCCCCCCCCCCCCCAAACAGACAGCTTTGTGTTGAACATTCTCACTAGTCTGTATGTGTGTTATCACTTCAGCGGCTTTCAGCACCACACGCATATGGTCAACTGAACCCATGGAAGAAACTAGCAAAGACCCATTCCGCAAGATAGGGCCCTTAATCTAGCTCTACCCCCTTCTTGGATCTCTTGTACGTCATCACACAGCCACCTGATTGGTCCCTCTAACAGCACTCCATCTCTCCCCTCTTCCCCCTCTTCCCCAGGCTCCTCCTCCTGTGATGGCCGAGGCTGTGCATCCTTCCTGCCCACCAGGGGGAGCTGTTTGCTGCTCAGCGCCCTACACCGCTGGCCCAGGATCGCCGGCACCCTCCAGCGGCCGCTCTGCCGGAGATCCCGGTCCGTCGGGGGGCCCCCATGTAGCCCTCGTCCAGATGCCAGGACCCCACCAATGGGAGAACGGCAACGAGGGGGACGCAGCCCGCACCCCCAGCCCCGCCCGGGGCCTCCTGTCGGAGCCTCAGGGGAGTGGAGTGACCCCCAGGGCCCCTCTGTGGCCCCCCAGCGACGCCGAGCCGGGTGCGGCAGCCCGTCCCCCTCCTTCCCACCACCACCACCAGGTGGCGCTGTGCGGGGTCAGCAGCGGCAGCCCCCGGCCTCACAGGCTGCAGCCGGCCTCCCTGCCGTTCCACCGGAGCCACTCGGACACGCTGGCCCCCCCGCTGCCCTCCCTGCTGGCTCCGCCCCCTCCGTACGCTGCCGACGCCCGCTGGCTGGCCCACTGCGGGGGGAGCTGCTGCGTCTTCGCCGCCTGTCGCCCTGGCGACGGAGCCCGGGGGCGGGAGGAGGGCTGCTGCCGCCGGCCATGGGGGGAGGAGCCCCCGTACGGCTGCTGCGCTTGCGCAGCCCACGGCAACGCCCTCGCCGGCACCCCCGGCAACGTCCTTGGCACGATGGCTGCCTACTGTCACGCCCGGCCCATCCCTGCCCCGCTCGCCCTCACCAGGGACGCCGGCACCATGACGACGACGACCACCGCCCCCCCTCCGGCCCCCGCACAGCTGAGGGACGCCGCCGCTCAGACCGAGCCCCTCCTCCCCCCTCTGCTTCCCCAGCCCGCGCATGTCTTTCCCCGCGTGAGCCTGGCACCCCCTGGGAAGGGGGACCCCCACCACTTGCCCCCGGCCTTCCCGGGGGACCCCGGCAGGGCGTCCCCGGTGAGGGAGGTGCGCTGGGACGCGGAGGGCATGACGTGGGAGGTGTACGGGGCCTCTGTTGACCCCCAGGAGCTGGGCGGGGCCATCCAGCGACACCTGGAGCTGCAGATCAGGGAGAAGCTCTGCGGCGCAGCCAAGGGAGCGGGGCCAGGGCCGGGGGAGGGGCCTGCAAAGGGGGCGGAGTCGGGAAAGGGAGAGGGTGGGCGCAGGACGAAGGGACGGGGGGTGCTGGGGGCCATCAGGAAACCTTCCTGCTGCAGCCGTGCCTCCACAGCTGTCGATTGATCGATCGATTGATTTGGCTGACTGATGGAATACTGTGAACACCGCATCTGTCCTCACAGTGCACCTGCTGACTTGAATCCCTTGGTTCGTGGGTTCGATTCCCAACCAGTCCAGCCTACCTGTAAGCACCCTCAATGCCTGACCCCCACCTGACCTCCACCTGACCTCCACCTGACCCCCACCTGCTCCCTGTGATACCTGCAACTGTACTTACTCTGAGAGGATAGGCAACATGAACTGACTAAGGGTCAGGGCTGTGCAGGAACGTTATGTAAAAAGAACGCTCTTCTGACCGATGCCACAGCCCTTGGGCTTTAGCCTCCCTTGCGTTCACTCTGTGATGAGGGGGAGCGCGGTGTGAATCCCAGGTAGGACGGACCACCGTCACATAAACAAACCCACTGAGTTTTAAAAGGCCGCAATAACTTCAACACAAATTCATTTTCGGTTAGTTTGTTCATTCAGAATCACCCAGGAATTGAAATCAGAAATGTCACTAAGCAATAGATAAAATCTAAAATCCAATGGAAATTGGATTTGGCAGATGACGACAAATGCTTTTCTGTGTTCTGCAAAGATATGATTCTATATATCTATTAAATAGGTCATTTTTGAAATATTGTTTTGTTTTTCTGACAAAGGTCAGAATATAACCCATTGCCCCTGCACCATCTTCTTTACCCTATATCTTGTACCATAGCAAAATAATGTTTTAATGTGTCCAGTATATTATGACGAACTAGCAGGACGTCCTCTAGTTCTACGGTATTGAAAGCTCTGAGCACTCAAGGTGTTTAGAGTTGACTGATTCCATGTCTTCTCAGGACTCTCCCCGGTTCTTGGTACCATTTTGTGATTGATTTGTTTGAGCATATGCAGTTTGCTGACATCACATTTTTAACGTTCCCGCCACCACCCAATGTCTGCCCAAGAAGTAGTTGTATCTGCCAAAATAATTATGAACACCTGTGTGAGTGAGTGAGGGTGCGCGTGTGTGTGTGTGTGTGTGTGTGTGTGCATGTACTGTAGTGTATCGGGGTGGAAAATCACCCATCCTAGAATAATATTGCAGTACTGGTTTGAGTAGTATAGACTAGGCTAATCTCACAGTACTCTTGTGTGTTAAAGACAATGACAATGATTAGGATCATATTGTTTCTATGATAATTGTACTCACACACTAGAGAATGTTATTTGTGCAAAAAGTAGACATGGTTGATCAAAAAGTACCGGTATATTTACCTCGTAATACTAAGTAGGCTGCATCTGATTTGAATATGACATGGATATGACTTGTATGACATGGCTATGACATTTGACATGGATATGACATGGATATGACTTGTATGACATGGCTATGACATATGACATGGATATGACATGGACTTAAAAGAAGGGCTCTGTGAAATATACAAATCTAATTTTAGAAATAAATAACAGCAATACAGTATTGTTTCATTGAGGCCCTCTGTGATCAGAAATCTGCATCCCTTTCAGGCCAAAGTTTCACTGTTGTTTGTTTGGTGCTGTCAAAAAATGTGTCTCAACTGTGTGCTTGTTTTGAAAAATAAAATAAACGTGTTTTAATGCCAGCAATAAAATAGTCAAATAGAGTTTATTGGGTGGTTTGGGGTGAATATGGGTGAGCACAGATTATTTCATCAGCTCACACAGAAGGGCAGCTATAGCGGACTGGGAGGAGATATTTGCTGAATTTGCCACAAAGTAAATTAGTTTGCAATCACAGACTCCACCTTTAAAGTGTACATGCACCCCAGCTCTGAGCCTGACTCCACCTTTAAAGTGTATCTGCACCCCAGCTCTGAGCCTGACTCCACCTTTAAA
>JAODUH010038988.1:0-20959 GCA_027564835.1 Typhlichthys subterraneus | reverse complement strand
TTTGTTGTTATTCTGTCTCTCACTGTTCAAATAAACCTACCATAAAAATTATAGACTGATCATTTCTTTGTTAGTGGCATAAATAACTTGATAGTGATGAAAGTGATGATACAAGATACATTACACTGCAGTCCGTAAATGTATTCAAACTAGGCTGTCAATTTATCTTCATATGTTTGTATGTCAAATAACAGTTTAACTGCTTAACTGTCAAGCCATTATGGATAATGAGATGATAATAGTGTAAGTCCAGTAAGTAATATTACACAATTTAGTTAATAAATTTAGCAATTGCAGTTTAAAACAAGTATTAAATAATAAAAAAGATTATTACAACACAACACAACACAATGTATTTGTTTATATGTGAATGTGTTTTCTACATTTAGTTTACTTAAACTAGTGTAGATATCAGCCTTTTTTAACAAAAACAATGTATTTTTATTTGTATTCTGTAAATGTTGTTTTTAAGGTTAGTCAATGCTTCTCTTTCAAAGCACATGCACAAATATGAGCTCTCTCACACACACCACAGTTTTCAATAATATTTGCTATACTGCATACTTTTGTGATGTTGTTCCAGTGATGATGCTCCCATAACAACATATACTATACCATCCTTAAGGTATTATAATAGCTTGTCTTATAGTATGTATTAATATGCCAAAAACAATACATGTACAGGAATGTTTATCAGTGTAGTTAGGGCAGAACCATCAGTGAAGTTACACAATAATGCAGTACAGTACCTAATAACATTATACAGTATAAAGTATCTCCTGTGCAGTGCAAAAAATGACATGACAGATGGCCCAAAGCTATCCCTCCTTAAATATGGTCTATACCCTTTGGGATGAATAAGGTATCTGTAGACTTTGCTGTAATCGGGGCGAGGATTCATTTCTGCAGCTTTGTGTTACAACATGTTATCTACTCTATGTCACCTGCATTGCATTTGAGTAGGCCCATTTATTGACAGCAGAGTGAGCTTTGAACATTCAAAAGATTTATAGGAATTGGGCAGATGGTAGTATTTTTTATCTTCTATAAAATCAGCAAGTGCTGAGATTTTGGCATGTTTTCTTGAGACTGATTTAACTTTCAGTTTTTGCGCAGTGAATTTGCATTTATCTGATTATCTGGCAACAACAAAAGCTCTTTCGTTAACCATGTGAAACTTAAAAAAATATAATTGGAATTTGTTCAAATTCTTTGAAAGAATGTTCTTTTTTTTACTGCTTATTTACAAATGTGGTGGTACTTTAAGTTAATTTGTCCTAAAGGAATTTCTCTTTAAATGTGCCTTCTGCAAAACAATACTCACATTCAAAATTTCTGCCTTCTGTCAAAAAAAACGACATACTGTATTTTCAAGCCAATTCTTTGAGGGAACGTTAGGCTGGAGCGCAGCAGTAATCCAGTAGCTGGAAGCATTTGAATAAAATTAGAATAGCAATAAGCACTTTCAGATTCTCTCCCTCTCCCATTTGGCATGCTCCTGCAGAGGCTGTTTTCGTCCCCAGACTCAAATTCCAATGATAACTGACATGTATTTCACACGTTAATGTCTGCGTTGCCTAATAGTGAGGAAACAGTGTCACCCGATGCCATCATCCAGGGCTGTAAAAGGCCCTACCGCATACTGTCAGAGAGACGGAACAGTCTTGATGCACGCCGTAATTCTCTGAGACATTGACAGGTCTCCTTGTGTCTGAAATCACACCTCAATATTACTTGTTCACAATTCACTACGTACACTTTTCTACATAAAACACTACACAGGACAGAAGGGAGCAACATTGCACATGTTGTTGTAGTGAATGTAATTAGGTGTTAGCAGCATTATAAACAATTGCATATTGAAGTATAAATGTGTATATGGAAGCACATTTAGAATATACCAATCAGAAGCATTATGTAACCTCCGTTAAACACTAGCTACAGTCCTAGTCCAGTATGATGCAATATCTGTAATATTAAAAATCCCAAATTTGAACAGGATTTGGCATTGGCCACACAATAGTATGCAACTATAGACGCACTTCACTTTCACATGTGCAAGCAAACACACACACACACACATTCACACACACACGCACACACACACACACACATAGTATGTATCTATACACAGGGGACCCAATTTTAAAGGTGTAGACAGTTGATGACACAAATGGCTTCTTGACACCAAACTGTCTGTGAGTGTGAAATATAATTATTTTGTACTGTCAAAACCGGAAAAATTAACTCAACTCTAGAATCTTTGCTGATTCCAATTTCCTTAGGTTAACATGTTTTTCTCAGTTTTTTAATTTATTTAATTTCTATGTGAAATTCATAATAAAAAAAATATATATATTTTTACAAATATTTGCTTGCAAGGCTATCTGCTAAAGAGAATATTTGACATCTTAGGCTTTTCACTCAGCCACCCTGCAAACCCATTTTGCCCAATTTTCCAAACCCATTTCTATCTAAATGTGGGCTTACAGTGCAATTTGGCCAGGACGAGCATTTTGAATAGATGCTCTTGAGTCATTTAGGATTTTGTATGCTATATTAAACAGAATTGCAATGCTGTCAGTCTTATAATGCTTGCCAGCAGAGAAAGATGTAGCTAATTCAGTCATACAGTACCTTACATTGTTTTTGACAGCTAAAATTTTCAAATCGAAGTTAAACTTTTGTGACTGGAACAGTTATTATCTTATTATGTTATTTTTTCCCTTGACAATCGATGTGTTTTGTATAGAGCATCCATTGTAGACCATTGCCTAAAACATTAATAGCACCAGGAGTGTATTTTAAGCTTTCAGCTTTATGTCTCAAACACACATTCGTTTCTGCCCTAAACAACATTATGCTGACATCAACACATATTGCCACACATTTTTATGAACATATACTGAGTACGAAAGCAACACAAACATCATAAGTCATCTATTTACAAATGTAGGTTATTAAATGGAGAAGTAGCCAAGAATAGAATACATTAAGGCAGAAATTGATATGGGGAATTATATACAGTACAGATTTTTCAGTGCCTTATGGGGATAATGTAATGGGAATTTTAATTTGATTGTGATAGTCTTACAACCTGTAAGCACAAATGTGAGATGCATACAGTAGTTGAGCTATAATATTTCCATTAGAAAATAATCCCACTGTAGTCGAATATGTTGTAATTGTCAGGAGTTAGAGTTGTGCAGGCCGCTGCAGGTAGGACTATGAGCCCCAGGGACTTGAGGTAAGGCAAAATAGCAGGTTTGTTAACTCGGGGGAGAGCAGTATGACACAGCTACCCAAAACGGAGGCAGAGGCTAAAAACAGTTACAAAAGAATATGTTATTTATACACAGCCTACAATCAACAGCATAAAATAGCTAAAATCAAGTCCATTGGGCCTCGTCCCACGCCGGCAATCCCCACTTGCACACGTCCAGTTGACTCTGTCTTCTCCTCTCGACCTCCACTAGCCGTCCACCTGGGAACAAGGAGGTACAGGCCAGTATGGATCGGAAGTAACAATGCCCACGGACAAGCCGCGTGCGCAATTCAACTCAGTGGGGGCGGAATCCCAAACCAGCTACCACTAAGGTCCGAATACGCTCCCTCCCACAAGCACATAATTGTTGTTACTTACGCATAACCTGGGCAGCAGAAGGAAACCTTACTACGAGCCCAGGGGACAGCTGGTCTGAGGATCCTCGCCAACGTTCCCCCGCAACGTCTCCCGGTCCACTGATCACCTTCTCCAACTGGGTTCAGCACTCGACCATTCACCCGTTCTCTCAGACTGCGGACCCATTCTGTTGGACACTTTCACTTCCTGCTTAAAAAGTATTTAGCATAGTCATTAGCATACTATTTGCATTGCGTCTACTAATTAATATAAAATACTGAACTCAACAAAAAATAAAATACTGAACTCAACATTGCAATTCTATTAATTTAAATTAATAGAATTCCTGTGAAAAGGTACAGAACTACGCATCCAGTATGTAAGGGGCGTAAGGCTATAGGCAAACTTTCAAACAAGCGGTAGTTGATATGATCACACTGTACTGTGGATGTTCTGTACCTGTTGTATTGGTGACAAGCCCGTTTAGCAGTGAAATTTGCAGACACTGGCCTACTATGAACAGTGACAATGCATATTTTCCCCATGCTGGCTATGCTTGGGTCAGACAGTGGCTGGACTCATGTTCAATATCCTGTGCCTACTGCATAAGAAGCTAATTGTTCCATAAGGATTTGTAGGTCCATAGTTCGTCTGTCATAATTCTATAGTTCATGTTGAGAAAATGATTCCATGGTCACATCGCATCAGAAGTTAAATACTTTTGGCTTCATACAGAAATTACAATCCTCCAGCAAGAAGAAACAAATGTTGCAGAGCCTTGACCTTTACATAGCAGTCTGCTTAGCCAAGTGAAACATTGATGAAGTATGCTAATAAAACACACAAGCACATTCGTAGCTGCCACTGTGCAATATGAATAGTCACTTAACAGGTCCTTTATACTTCTTCCTTCCTTTATGGTTTAGATTTACATCACAGAATTATAGACCTTATAGGCCACTTTTCCCTGCAGTGACAGAAACCCACAAAAAACACTCAAATGTAGATCATGAGTTTTTAAAAATAGCATGGTGCCATGTTGTTATGTGACGGTGTACCTCAGCATCTGGCTTAATTTGCTCAGTAATGGTGGGAAGAAGAACTAGGCCATGTGGACAGGGACTTGCAGACGTTTGGTATGGCCTCACTACGACCCAGTGCAGAACGCAAAACGCACTCACACACACACTTACTGTAATGGCTCAATTGTCATCACTGTCTGTGTGTTTTAAACATGAAGCAGTGAGTTGCTGATTTACTAAATCGTTAGCTCACATAAAGCAGGTTCTGAACATGGGAGTTCGGGTCATGCAAGAATCTATACACATCTATACAGATGGAGTTCAGGGAAGCAGTGCTCATGTAGCTCACAATCAGCTTGTCCTGCAGGAGTGCAAGCATTTCCTTTTTGGGGTCATGGGTCATAAAAAGTTGAGAATACTGACTTGAAGCACCATATATATTTACTGTAATTGACTGAGTTATATTTTGTTCCAAAAACAAGTCATTATATTTGGCAGCAGAGCAACCTATTTCTAGTCTGTCCACATCTAGCATCCATCTCTCTGACTCACCCGCTGGCATTCCCTTCCTTCTAATAAAACTGTCATGGGGGGTGCAGCTCCAGTCCACACAGACCCCCGGACTGCAGAATAAAGCCTTGTTTATTGATGTGGTGGGGAAATCGTGTTTTCCTGGTCCTACTGGGAGGAAGTCTGGGGAAAGCCGCTAGCAGTAAAGGTGGCACAGGGTTGCGTGAGTGAGAAATGCAATCTAATATCTTCCTTTGTTCCCGGGCTGGCTATCAGAAACTGCTCAATATGAAAGAAACAATCTATTTCTACCGTCACTATAGCAAGAGGTGATGCTCCAAAAGCCCTAATTCCTTCTGAAAATGAAAAATAGCAGCTTGCCTGATTTCCTGACAGTCGATGGCATAATTCTGGGTTCAAGTGCTACACAGTGTGGGGTTAAGGAATCATTTTGTGTGAGGGTTAAGAAGATATTTGATTAGAAATCTCAAGGGCACTAGTGCTGGGTGTTACATCTTCCCTGCTCATTACCCAGAGTGCACCACCATGTGATTCCCGCAAGAAAGAAGAAGGACGATGGCAGTAAGGCAGAAAAGGAATCAATGACAAACAGACAAATACAGAAGAGACGAGAGAGAGGAGACAAAGAGAAAATGACAGGGAAAGAACTTTGAGAGATTGAAAGTAGGAAGCGATGGGTCGCTGCTGGCTCTGTGGTCCGGCTGAGGTGCCGGCCTTGCAATTTTACATCCAGCCTAGTTGGAATTCAATCAGCACAAAGCTGCCCGCTTGTAAGACAGGAAAAGATAGAGGGCTCTTCCATCTCTATCTCACCAGACCATTAAAATCAACCCCCCCCCCCCCCCCCCCCCCCCCCCCCCCCCCCCCCCCCCACACACACACACACACACACACACACACACACACACACACACACACACACGAGTCGTCACCGGGGCCTCATCTGAATGGCTTCAGGGGCGCGTGGAGTCTGCTGTGGGTACAGGTGTGTGTGTGTGTGTGTGAGGTAAGGGAAAGGGGGAGGGTGTCGGTCGAGGGAGGGTTGGCTCAGCTGCTAAGCAAAGTGAGGTCCCACTGCGCCCAATTGCTCGGCCACGCCTCTCATTCCCTGCGTCCTTTATGGCCTCACGCATGGCTGAGTAGTGCACCATGGGAGATCAGCGTGGCGGTAGGCAGAGCTCCTGCTTTCAAGGACAGATGTGCCCTCCTCCCCCCACAAACACACCTCATTTCCCAGGGCACAGAGGGAGGTGGGGGGTGCACACACACGCCCAGGCATATACTTGCATGTACTAACCATATAACTAACACATGAGCCAGGGAATACAGTAGAGACACACACCCATAATAACTGAGGGACATGCCACATGCACACACACACGCACACACACACACACACCACACACAAGAACAAAGGGTGAGTAGGGAACTCATGCCCCTCTGCCGTACCAACGGTACCAAGATACTCTATTAATCTCCTGACATCCAAGACACCGTTACTGCTCAGTAATAATGTCTCACCGCTGCGTCAGAGCTTTGTTCTAGCAACCACATCTCACATGTATCACAGACAAGACTAATAGGTTCTAAGGAAAGAAAAGCCTCTGCCAAATAGTGTGAGCAGGTCAGGACCAAAGCGTAGATGAAGATGAAGTTGGAGAACGTGCCATTTTGTTATCTTCACAGTTAAAAGTTCTCTGCGCTTTTGTGTGTGCTTAGTAGTGCCTTGAGGGTGGATGTGTGTTGTTAAAACTCCCTGGCACACAACTGCAGACAATCTGTTCTTAGGTTTTTGTGCTTCTCAAAATAACCCATTCGCATCGAGATAACTCATTGAGGACTTTTCACACGCCACAGTAGAAAAGACACACTTTCCACTTGATGACCAGACAAACAAAACATGCAGCGTAAAGAATGGAGGTAACATCCAGGTTGATCACTGAAAAGTGAGATAGGGTTACTATAACAACCCCTTGCTATAATATAAACAGTGTCTTCTTCCTGGTCACTGGGATTCTCACCTTCAGAAAATGGAAAATGGCGAAGCAAATGATTGTGACACTGATTGTGACACGAGATGGCGTGCTGGCACACTGACTGCAATGCGTCATGGCGTGTGCATGTGTGTGTGTGTGTGTGTGTGTGTGCGCGTCTGCGAGTCTTATCATCAAAGCCGGCGTGAGTCACATTGTCTCTCCTTGTCCTCCCCGAGCTTAGCTCTTCAGATGCAAATCCTCTCTCTCTCTCTCTCTCTCTCTCTCTCTCTCTCTCTCTCTCGCCCACCCGTCCTGCAGTGCTGCCCTGCCCCTGGACCCCCACACACTCTGCGAGACCTCTGCCTCTCCATCTCTGAGACATGTCAGGACACAGAAGAGCCCCCTGTGACCTCTGTTGACCCTCTGGGGTGAGGGTGGTCAGCCTGTAAGAACTCATCTGACGTGTGTGTGTGTTTGTTTGTGTGTGTGTGCGTGAAAGTGCGTGCCTGTGCATGCCTGTGCATGCCTGAGCTACCCACTGGCTATTAAGTGTGTGTGTGTGTGTGAGAGAGAGAGAGAGAGAGAGAGAGAGAGAGAGAGAGAGAGAGAGAACATGGTATAGAGAGCGGTGTATTTATAGAAGGAGTCAAAGGTCTCTGGTCAGATGTCAGTGTCACAGTGGAGAGCTAAGTGTGTGTGTGTGTGTGTGCGTGTGTGTATGCGAAGGAAAGGGAGGATCTGGCATTTGCCTCAGATCTGAGCAACTGTGATCTTCCCACACACACACACACAGACAGTACAAAGGTTTCACATGGGATAGAAACAGAATTACCCTCCCACACACACACGCACACACACACGCACGCACACACACACACACACACACACACACACAGAATCACAAAACCTGTGTATTACATCGACTGCAACCACCACCAAGATTTCCCCTTTTTTACATTCTCTCTCTGTCTGTCTTTGTTCCCCAAAGCCCTCAGCTCAGGCTAAACCATTCTCCAGCACGGAGCCAGAGTTCAGCGATGCCAAACTGGGTCTCTTAATAACCACACAGCTCCCTGCCCGCTTCCTCTCAAAGAGAAGTATAACTAAAACGATGGTGGACCCTGCTGTGCCGTGCCTTGGCACCGTGCCATGACCAGTGGAGCACTTCCTGCATGAATGGGGGTGTTGAACTGGGTTTTTATTTTTGGTATCAGGTCTGCCTGCCTGCGGTGTGGACAGCTATCTACACAGAAAAGCACTACAGTACATCCTCCGTGCTAGGCGGTGGTGGTGGTAGTCTCGCAGAGCCAGCCTTTACTTACGTAAAGTATGGGACACAGCGCTGGCTAACTGCGTCAAGATACGCCTACTTGACAAGAAAATTTCTTTGGCATGGACAACGACCACCTACGTAACAATGGATGTCAAACTTTGTTGAGAAACTTGCCAACACGACTTTGGCTGTTTTCAGGTATTGTAGGTCTATCTGGTAGATAAGTAACTGCTTAAAATAAATGTAACAACTGAAATTAGTAAATAAAGCATTACACTAGTGTCACACCAGAATTACAGACTTCGTGGGTGACACTGACAGCCAATGAAAATCGACTTCATCACTTCCATAAAGTCAGTCGAGCTTACAGCGGTATGTGTATCAGATGTTCAGAGTTGCTTACGTGATGTCATGCTAAGAGGACGAAGAGGCTGAGGCTATGTGGAGGTGGTGAGGGGTGTAGCGGAGGAGCTGACAGAAGCATTGACTCTCCTCAATGGCACTTCTTTCCGTGTTCATTTCACACCTTCTCTGCCATGGGGCTGGAGGATTAGAGGAGGATAAGAGTGTCTTGTGGGGGAAAGCACGAGCACAGGGAGGGGATGAGTGTGAACTGACCCCAGCCTGACTGCTTGCTGTGGGCCTACAGTATTTGTATTGAAGGTATGTAGGATACTAGTATAATTAGGCTATCTAGGGATATGCAAAAAATAGAATTAGCACAAGAACATTAAAAATACCTATGAAACCTGTAAGCATGAAATGAAAATGGGGTAAGATAAACAAAACAAAGCCGTAGTAGAGCAATAGCTATGCTTGTATCACATTGTCTGTGAGCTGCTAGCCTTGCTACATTACTGGGACACCTCCTCTTGCCTAGCTTTATAGCTAGAGTATGTGTTTTCATGCTAATTACCTGTTAATGGAAGACAAGCCAGAATTGGTTAAGCTGATCAGTTGAGCACATAATTCATATAAGCTGTCAGGAGCGTTTTTACGGTGTGGTGGCTGTGAGGGAGGGGGAGGACCAGTCTATGGGGAGGACAAACGTGTTGTTGATGTGCTGCTGGTTGCTACTTGTTAGCCAGGGGATACCGGCAATGAGACGATGCTGCCCTCTGCTGGCACGAAACAGACTTAATGATTTCGCTACGACTTCATTTGCTTTCATTTGCTTTCATTCAATAATGTTTCTTCCTCTCTCTCTTTCCATATCGCTTACACATGTATTTATCTCACTTTTATCGCATACGTATATGTAAACAGCTAAAGGCGTTTAGGTGATCATTTGGTTGACGGCATTAGAGGGACGACAGTAATGTCCCAAACGTGTGAAGAGACAAGCAGCCTATAAGCATCATTAGTCGCAGTTATGCTATTTGGTCACAGTTGGCCAACCACACAGCGATGGGATAATTAGTGCAAAAGGATAATTAGCGCAATAGTGCAGATGTGCTGTGAGCAGCATGGTGCATAACATATACTCACCACTAGAGGGCAGTGTCTCCCTACACGTCTATGAGCAGGATGTTACGATAGAGCTTTATTCAAATGTATTGGTTTAATATGCATTCGTAGATTCATTTGTTTGACTTGTGAATTTGTGTGTGTGTGCCACTTCGGTCCAATGTTTTTGCCATAGAGGAACATGTCTTCTTACATACTGTTTAGTTAGTTACTACACCTGCTACTCTCATTGAAGCACCACAGATTAATTAGAAGTTAAATTGTTGAAATGTAAATGTTGCCATTAGTCTAATTGACAAACTGTAGTATTAGGGACAATACAAATCTAACATACAAACTAGAAAATCATAAATTGACATAGAGAACTACACCAAAACAGATTCCATGTTCTAAACACATTTTATGGATAATTGAAATTGCATGTTATGTAAAGGAACTACTTTGAAGATACTCATAATGTCCAATCTAGATATCATACCAATGCCCAAAGTCTACCAAAAGATAGCTCTGAAACGTACTCATACTGTACAAATCTGTCTGTATGAGACAAATAAAAAAACATACAATTATTAATTTAATTATCCCATAGCTGGGTACATTTTATTAGATGTAGCTTCGCCATCCAGCCACACACAGATCACAAGCACCTGCAAAAAAACTCCACAGCAGCATTCAGTTTCATGTAGCCTACACAGCGGTCTGCCTGAATATCTGATGTTGAATTTGAACACATTTGACACTGCAATCTGAACGAGTTACACTTAAATTAGATTTATTGTGGGATGTGCAGCGTTTTCCCCAGTGATATGAATAACAGCTTGCTTTATTTACTGGTTGTATTTAATACTTACTCCATGGCTTAATTTCACAATGTGCAAACATGTTTGCATCATGTATCATTTTTCCCTTAAAGGTCTATAGTATAATATAATACTTTGCCGTTATGGGGTGAGTTCTCTAGGGACCTGAATGGTAACATGCAATTTAACCAAAGTTCCTGTCAACCAAGACAATGTCACACAAGGAAGGTCTTGAACTCCAAAGCAGATTCCAGTGAAACTATCCCATGTCATTGGCCCCAAGTTAGACATCATTTATGGATTTGTTTCCAAAAAACCCCATAAGTCCCAGTCAGATGTCCACGTATGTCCTGAGATCCTGAGTCAAATCCACAAGCCGACTTGTAAAGTCTCATAGGACTAAACAGCTGTGGGCCCAGGCCAGGAACGGCCTTTGATATCTCAAATTTGGCATGTCAAGGAATTTAACATGGGTGTATGCACACATCAATGCTCAAGCATGGTTCTAGTTAGCCCTTTCTAGCATACACGCATACACACGCATACACACGCACACACACACACACACACATACACACACACACACACACGGTAAAGACTCAAGACATGGTCTTGCACTGTTAGTTGGGATTTCCTGGACCACTAAGATGGTGCCCAGCTGTTTGTTGCAACATGGCTTCTTCGTATGATAGTATGGAGGCAGAGAGAGGCATTGTGCTGGACCATGCTCATCTCTGCCACAGCTCCAATGTAATCACCACCGCAGGGAGACGGTTGCTCATCATTGAAGTGAATCACACAGCAGCTGTGTCCACCAAGCTCGGGCCCAACCAAATGAATGTGTACATATCTCTGCTGAGGGGAGAGGGGAGGTGTAAGCCCAGTTTATATCTCGCACGCAAACACATTATACATGCACATTTCAGTAATTTAGCTGACCTTTCAGTTCTGAGCCGCTAATTAGCATGCTATAGCAGAATGATATTAAAATACTTATATAGCTGCAGCATTATACTGTACAGCAGTAGGGCTAGGATTGGGCTAGGGCGTGGCTAGGATTGGTCGGGACCCTTTAATCAGTCGTAGGATGATTTAATTATGTTTTAATGCTACAGTATAAGGTATGCTGTGCTATTAAACAAATGGAGGTATGTTGCAAATGGAAAAACACTTTTAGGAGAACTGTGGTGAAAGACGTGTTCGTACTTGTCAAAAACTCTTCAAACAAATGGGATAAGAAAGTAATATAAAACCACATCACAACGCTTACAGTGCACTTCTCATATGTTTAAGACCACATTGTTTCTAGCGTAGCAAAATGGCTATCCTAGTGTTAAACATTTGTGTGGTTTCCCGTTAGTGTTGCTCACTGCTCTCTTGCTTATCTTTTGTCAAATCTGCTAACAGCCATACAGTCGCAATGTCAGTCTCAACGAAAACCACATTCATCACAGACAGCCACCACCCCCACCTCCGCTGTCTGGCAGAGGATGTAGCTCTCGAGTACAATGTGCCTCAATACTGTTTGTGGTGGCTGCACACTGATGCACTTCTGTAAATAAATATGTCTGCCTAGTCTTTGTTATGATTATCTTATGAGTGGAGGTCACATCAAATTGCAATATTACCCTATAGAGGATTCAGTTGGATAGCCTTTTATCATCTTATTCACTGCTTTCCCAACTGCTTCAGAGAAAGATGAGACAAGCATGATTTCAATATACTGTATGCTACTCTATATAGCTGGTTATACTGTAGCATAACCATGAATAAATACTGTATGGGTAGCTACTAGCATCGGTAGCTCATAATGCAAGAGCAGTATACACCGAATGTGGAAGCAGCTGTTCAAGAGGCAGAGCAGGGGATTTTCTGCTGGGGAATCATTTTCTTGTTTTTCCACTCAACATCCCGGTCATAAAGTCAGCAGAGCTGAGCACCGGCAATGTCGTTTTAAGGGGTCCTGTAGCACTAACTTAAAAATTAAACAACATGCATTGCCTCTTCACAGACATAATCAGCTTGCAAGCATGCAAGGTTGCCATTCTACGCCAACCCAATAGGCTACACATTAAAAGGAAACAACGCTCATTTAAAAATAATGTTGTTATTCTGGAGGCCATATAACATGATAGAAACAATACCGCTCATGGATGCACATTTTGCAAGTGTGCCAGGAAACTAGCAGATGGCAAAGTAATTGCCGTAAACTACTGGTAAAATGAAACTAATGGCAACATGAACAACTATACTGTAGAATTTTTACTTTTGCAATTTAAGTGCAATCTACACAGCTGTTACCTATTTTATTTGAACAATAAATAAGATATTCACAGTTGTGAATTGAAATCTATTAAACATGCCTGTCATTTATATAGCATTTCTCTCTCAAACAAATGATTATATAGAACAAATATGTCTGATTTGTTGTAACTTGGTTGTAACACGTGATACCTTCTCTGAAGGGAGCATTAGCTAGCAATATATAGTTAGCTACTGTAAATGTGGTATACTGTACATGTCTCTTTCTGTTTCATTACTTTTTAGAACCTTTTAGAGTTTTCAAATTTGAGAAGTCTGACCGGTTGGCTGTCACTAAAGCTAATATAGTATCAAGTTGTCAAAACTACTATAGCAACTTAGTCATACTATCAAGTTGCTGCTACGAAAAAGCGTGATACGGGGTTGGCTGCTAAAATGCACAGAAAACCTGACAATACATTTTCATTTCATACATTATGATGAAACCCACTTGAACCATAACCACAGAAAATGAAAGAAATAAGAAAGGTAACCTATGACAGTTTCTCTGTTTTGTAGTAGATTTTTTTTTCACAGTTTAAGAGTAAATGCAAAGGTAATGGTGCTTATATTGTCACAAACAAATACATCTAGCGAAAGTTGACAGCATGTTCATTTTAATGCCATACGTTAGCAATTGTTAATTCTATACTTAATTTCTCATTAATTTTGCCATTGTGAGGCAGACGTTTACGGCAGTGGCACTGCCATATGTTGGTTTCCCAGTGCGCTCACAAAATGTGGGGTGCAATATTGTTTCTGTCATGTTATATAGCCTCAAGAACAACATAAATCTCTTGAAAATGTCTGCTGTTCCCCTTTAAGAGAAGTACCATCACACAGAGAGAGATTTATAATGGTCTACTCCAGGGCACCAGACAGTTAAAGATCCCTTTACCTTTCAAGAGCAATTTCACTGCAAATAGGATTAAAACTAATGGTGTTTGACACTGCCGGGTCCGGCACATTCAATCCATTGGGTTTTATCGCGCTGACATTTCAAAAGGTTGGCCTGTGTATGCGTGGAGGGCTGAGCTATGCAGAGCTAGGTGACATATAGCAGACCAAGGCTGCTAAAGCTCATCGTAACAATGACCACCACAGCTGCACACACATATACACTTGCATGCACGCACACGCACACACAGTTTGATTATATCAACTGTATAAAGTATATAATAAAATACCACTATAAATCATATTACACATATCATAGTTTTTTCCACTTATTTCCACATATAAGAAATTAGTTCAATAAGGCAACATTAATATAATGTATTTATTTATGGCAAGAGAAAAATCCCCTGATGTGATATGTAGGCCTACATTCTAATGTAAATAAAAATATAGAAAAAAACTATATTTTACTATATTTTTAACGATATTTTACTCTCGCCATGATATTTAATTTAAAAAATTCAATTTATGTAAACAAGACTCTTCAAGGTCAGTAAATGATAGTGGCTTGTTTGAATTTGAATAGTGTGTTGCCCCAGGGTTCCTATTAAAAATGTGCTCATTCAGTTACTACAGTACTTGACCTGAATAACAATTTTAGCATTGCTGTGTTTCAGACCAAAGCTGAGCGTGCTAATCTGAACAGATGCTCAGTTTTAGAGGTGTAGATACGTTCAAGGAATTAACCAGAAGCTTTGACTTACATATATATATACAGTATATATATATATATATATATTATACAAATCCATGTGTATCAATCAAACATATTGCTTTGGTTGTATAAAGGTTTACATAGGCCTACAAAGCATTGACTGTGGCAAGTAAATCAATCCTTAAACATACAACAAGAAACATAATTTTTATTTATTAAGCTCTTTTGTAAATGTAATCAATCTGTGTACACACAATTGTCTTAATTTGTGGCTTTGTTCACTGTACAAACACAAACTGCAGGCTGTCATCTCTATCGGGAGTCGGGACGTCCAAACTGAAGAACCACCAACAGAGATGGAAAAACCTCATTAAATTTGCATACGGGCGTGCCTGCACCCCTCTATGCTTTTGGCATTCCCATTCAAGCCTGTAAACACTGCTCTCAGAAATCATTATATCGGCACACTAAACACTTTTCTCCCCAAGAACAAAGCGAGGAGAAACCAGAATACATTAGCAAGTGAAATGAGATCATAAGCGGTATTTGTGAGGTGGTTGTAAAATCACAAAGCAAGGATAAAATATCTCTGCCTGTGGAGTACTGCACACAGGCAGAGCAGGAAGGTAGCCACTGTGAATGATTGAACTAATATTTAGAGTTATTAGTTCTGCTACGTTTTCTCTCTAAAATGAGCGGAGCGAGCTCTGGATGACATAGTTTATGCTGCGGCTACCTCAAGCAGTGAATGCACTGGAAAATGTAAAAATGATGAAAAGGCAAATCAAAACCATTCACGGTTTTGCAGGCGGCAATTTTGCTCTTACATTTGAAACACTACTGTGAACTGGGAATGTATAATATTACTATATACTGTACTTTACTGCTGCGTTATGTAACTACCTCTGCAACAAGCATGTAGCCCAATTCACAGATAGTGAGCCAAATGTTTGTTTTGAAATGCACAGACCGTGAAGCCAAATGTTCCTTTACATGGCTTAGGTTAGAGAAACTATACGAAAACTGTCACTTTAGATCTAAATCAGATAAACTAGAGAAATTATTCATAAAACGTCCTCTGGTATTTTTCAGAAGACAACAGTACGGTACCGGTCAGCAGTTACATGTATATGCCATTTAGCAGGCTGGTTGGTCAGATACCCATATTCTCTCAAACAAGGTTGAAGGCTTATGCAACAGTGCAGGGGCATTTCTGGCCAGCCTGGCACCCACTGCAATTAGGTTCATTGTTTTCATGTCATTGTCGTGATCATGTGGATTAATTAATAACAATTAGACAGCTGTCACATAGAGACCAATGGAGGAACGAACGTTGGAAAGTGTGAAAGTTGGATGCAATAAATAGGCTATTGGCTTTGAAAGTTGTGATACACAATTACTAAATATTAGAGATCTTGCCTCTCATGACTATTTTTGAGCTGACATTAAACTGAGCCGCATAGCTGCATTCAATATGGCATTCTGCGAATGTTTTAACGAACCTAGTTATGGTTGCTAGCCTTATTAACAAATAGAGTGCCCAAATGTCCGTGGTAATCATATGGCTTGCTATGCAATAATATAATATAATAATATTTATCTATTGTCAAATCTACCAAATTGATATTCCAGAGAGCAATTTGGTAGATTGCTCTCTGGAATGCTAACAGCTGGATAGCAAATCCAAGCCTGATTATTTCCCTTGTAAATGGTGCCACATTCGTAAGGAACATGCATTTGTGGGATGAGCAGCCGAGCTGACTATGGGGGTTGCGGCCGTGAAACGTTTGTTAAATCCTCTCTGGGAATGCCAAACAGCATTCTTTGTTATTGACTGTTGTTTGGTGGACTGGATGATTGAAGTCTGAAGAACCAAGACATATTGACATATTAACAATGTATTCAATAACAGGAGTGTCAGTAGTGTGTGGAAGAACCATACACAGCCACAACAGCCTGGCACCTCCTCCTCATGCTGGTCACCATGGTCACACACTGCTGTGGGATGGCATCCCATTCTTCAACCAGCATTTGTCACAAGTCAACCAACGTGGTTGTGTTGGTCACTCTGGCACAAACAGTACGCCAAAGCTGATCCCACAAGATTTCACAATGTCATCACTTTTTGTGCTTAGTTAGAATTCCACTCTCGAAATTGGTCAACAAGCCCCCTTCCCCCACATAAAAATGAACACTTGGGAAAGGTGGGGGAAGGGGGAGTGCCAATCAGCCACTTTTATTTCAGCGTGAAGCCTGTTTTATGAAATGTGACCAAATGTACTGTACCTGTTGTTTTGTGATAGGTTGACTAATTGATACCTGAATTGTACTGTAGATATTTATTTAATTTGTTCTGCAAAGGAACTTTAAAATTAACATTTTTCAGATGTCTGATGACACTGTTCTGATTCAAGCAGTAATTGTTATGCAAATGTCCAAGATTGTAAAATAATTGAACAATGAATAAAGGGCAACAATGACTGTAAACAATTCTATTGGAAGTGTTTCCTTTATAACCATCATTTTAGTGGTGAGTAGCTAGTCAAAAACATGTATATGATCATAGCTCTCAAGTGTATAACAACTTATTGATCCACTGGCCAACAAATGGGAGAATGTTACAAGTATAGTCATATTAGAAACAGGCCTCTACAGCCTCAGAGAAGAAATTAGAGGCCTTTGAGCTCTGTAAACACTATTCATCGTTTTTCCCTCAATGTTGTTGCAGAGACAAATCATTGATTTGAATATGTGAACATTCACCCCAGGAGTAACCAGGAGGAAGGAGCAGGACTACTGTATAGTATATGTCACCACAAACAAACACACACGCGCACACACGCCACACGCATGTAGTTGCAAATATTTGATTTACTTTGCAAATTATTTCAGAGAATAGTGTGTGTTTGCGTGTGTGTGTGTGTGTGTGTGTGTGACAATTCTTCCAGTAAAATGGCAATGGAAAAACACTATACTTTATGGAAACACTATAGTACATTATGTCCAATGGTTTGCATGACATTCCACACCGTTTATGAGAATCCTGTTCGGGAGGCGAGCTTTAGAAAACAATGACAAGACCACTATTCTGACTGTTGGTGAAGAAATGGCATGTAAACCAGAGAACATATATTGTACGTGGATTAGCTTTCATTTCATATATCATCATTCGTCTTTGTGGCATATGTGCATTAGATGAAGACCTTACTTTACACGGGACAGAAGGAAACTATTTAGAAATACTAATAGGATCTCTGATTTGCTGCATATTTGTTTTGATCTTATTCACTGGAGTGCTACCCCCTAACTGTACGTTAAGGGGAAGCAATGTTTTTCTATTTGTGTCGTTTATGTTTGTACACAGCTCTGGTATTATGGTAACATTACCTCGTATGTTTGGCTCAACTACTGAACCAGGTTGGCCCTAAGCGAGCCGTCTTATCTGGGTGAAAAAGAACATCAAACCATTAATGTACACCATGTTGTTGTTGATGTTGTTGTTCTCACCCACACTGTCTTTGTAAGTCAAAATAAATAAATAATAAAATAAATAAATACAAGGCAGCAAGTGCACTGGGAGAACCACCTCAGGCAACGTTCCATCGTCATCAGAGCGACACCTTCATCAGCCTGGAGCTTCTCCACGGCATCATGTGTAACCCTGCTTACGTCTATTGCACCATTTGCTCCTGTCAACTCCCTCTAAGTGTCAGGGTCAAGGGTCACGCTGGAGGTCGGCTGTGCATGCTGTGACCAGTCTGCATTCCTCACCCCTGTCAGCAACACACTGATCTGTAATATGTGTAATATGTATTTCAAGAGTATTTATTATAGACATGTTTTGATCTATACATAATGAGTGAGTTTTGGTCAAATATGTCGTATGCTTTATGGAATCATATTTTATTCATGTAATTTATGTAATACCATTTATATCTGACTCAAATAAATCTTTATTCAGGAGTCTACTAAAATAAGTCAAGGTGAGCTCATTTACTGTATATTCATCATACTGTATATTTCAAAAAGGCATGCTGCTACAGTATACTTTAAGGTACACTCAACAGCAGCTGTCGAGCTCCATAGAAGGAGTATCCTAGGGAGGAGATGTGGGAGAGCCACAAGCTAGAGTTTCAAACAAACAATGTTACTGTAATACTGTCTTCAGTGTAATTCCAGACATGAAGTGAGAAGTTACCGTTTACCCTCCACAGCATACTCCCACAATACAGGTTCTACAGCTCTTATCTAGTAACAATAGGCTACTAAGTGAAATATGGAGGCGGATTGGCTCCTACCAGGCATGGTGTGAGCTACACTGTTGCTGTCACACCTCATCCCTCTGTTTAAAGTATTTCCTGCTTCATCTTGGTGATGCTTTACTCTTAAGCCCAATTCGAGCAGTAGGCTACATTGAGGAGAACAAATGTTCCAGTCAGACTGAGAACATAATGCTTCATGTAACCACACGAGCAGAGCATGTAATTTATGAAAAAACCACCAGGTGGCATTCAAAGTCTTCTCTTTATTTAGCCCCCATGACCGAAAGACGATGATGTAATCACTTTCAGACCGTTATATCACACAGAACAAATCGTTCTTCTCCGCGTGGTTTCATACTGTTTGATTGCTGAGTCTATGATGCACAATCTCTTATCTCATGTTCGTAGGAAGTTTCACGGCGTCTCTTTAATGAAATCGTAGACTATAGACTCTCCTCTGGTGATACATCCAGCGTTGCTCTCTAGTGGATTTTAAATATGGCTGTGACCTTTACATTAATAAAAAGCAATTCTCAAGGCACTAATCCTCTCCGGTCTCACTAGCTCTTAACCTTCCATGCCTCTCAAAAACTATAGCCCACGGCTCAATCCGCGGTCGAATATGTGAATGTGCATCCCTCCCCCCGCCCCCTCCCACCCCTTTAAAAATCAGACCGCAATAATATTGGCTCAGCGGCAGTCAGATTACAGCAGGGGCAGAGCATCTGCTTGAGGGAGAAACAATATGACGGCTTCCTCCCTGGGGAGGGGTGGCCGATCAGACAACGAGAGAGAGAGAGAGAGAGAGAGAGAGAGAGAGAGGCCCAGGCTTGGAGAAACATGTAGCTATCAATGCCACAAGCCCCCAGGGACTATGTACTATTTTCTTACACAAATCCATCCAGATTTAATATGCCACCATGATCATTATCTGTAAACAAAATTGCTTTAGATTCACAGTAATTTGATGTGTTACTTATATTTTGCAAGATAATGAAACACAGTCAATATAGTTTATAATTATTAAATATAGTTTATCATTAATAAACAAATGAAATATTACATTTGCAAGTTATATTGTCCTAAACTTCTATCCATTGTTTATATAGACTATTGTTCATTGCTCATCTTTTTGGGTTCAAGACCCAAGACGTTAAAAATGTTGACCTGACCTAATAATTAAGTTTTCACTTATTTGTATGATGCAAATAAATATCTAAATGGCATGATGTGCAACAACATTGCCTATTATTTAGAGAGGGAATGGAGTCCATAGTTCAGACCAGGCCTAAGAGTCAGAAAAGATCTATATTACAATGACAAGTATATGTTCCAGGACATGGTGCCAGTTGGTAATGGAACATGTGATCTCACACTTGAAAGGCTTTGTGTGGGCACAGAGTTGTTCAGTTTGTTACTAATTCATGTGTGTGTGCGCTAAAGTCCCTGAATACCTCCTAACAGTGTAGCCTGTACGCTTATTATTGTATCAGTTCTGTCTTTTTGTTGAGGTTGAGCAACGCTGCATTGTAGTTTTTCAAACAGATTAATTGTACAGCTCTGCCATAATGCAAATAGTGACATACTGTGCAAACACAGGAATGTGTCAATCAAGCGTTTAAGAAAATACTGTATCTACTCAGAAAATATTGCTGTATTTTGTACATGTATTTTGTATTCTCAACATATGGTGAATTTATAGTAGTAATAATTGAGAGAACATTTTAATCTTAGGCCTACCTAGTTGCATAACTTAAAGGTCATTCTTGCTAACTTTCAGCTCAAATCAAAACAGTATTTCCCCGCGGTCCTGTGGCGGCGCATCACGTCGAAATGCATTGTGAAGCAAAGCGTAGTGATACGGCTTTGTTGATATGATGGGTGTTCGCCACATTGTTTATTTTACAATTTACAGAGCCAGGGCTGTGTAGAAGTATCAGCTTCTCTTTTCAACACGCACAGAGAACGGTAAGCCCAGAGATATTTATTGGCATCATTTGACAAAAGTGTTTTAGCTTACATTTACATTTACGGCATTTGGCAGACGCTTTTATCCAAAGCGACTTACATGTAGTACATTTGTCAGTAGTTGG
>JAODUH010038977.1:0-20962 GCA_027564835.1 Typhlichthys subterraneus | reverse complement strand
ATCTATCTGCAACCTGTCTAATTTCAATACATTCTCACCTCTACCAACTCAATGCCATGACACAAGCAAAGCTCATTGCTCGTACTCAGTGTGAGAATGTATCTCAATGCAACAATGCACTGATTTCTGAAGGGTTTGGAGGTGCCCCTGGTTGCTGTGTTACAGTGGTCTACTCCAAAACTCCCCTTCACCAGGTACTAATTGCTTTCTACCGTTTTTATCAAAAGCTATACCAAAGCCACACGTTTAGTGGCTTTGGTATAGCTGACTAAACGTGCTAAACGTGGGGTTTAGCACGTGACTAAACGTGGGGTTTCATATTTATGTGCTGTAGTCCGTTACACTTGGAATGATAAAGTGAGAAGAGCACCTCTTTCCCTTCCTTGCTTTCCACCCAGGTTCATCACCACACATTACTCCCTGCCCAACGTGCGCCTGGACCGTCCCCAGCTGGTCATGAGTGCTTCCTGCCCTGGCTCGGTCAAGCCCCTGGAGCACTTCCGGGTCACGTACACCCTCCTCAACAACCTGCAGGACTTCCTTGCTGTTCGTCTGGTCTGGACGCCCGAGGGTAAGCACTAATGAGACCAATGGCCTGCATGTACTGTATGTGCCTGTTTGTGGTCACCCATTTACATTCCCTGCCTGCAAACCTTATTAAATAATACTACTTTATATATACTGGATACTATATGCTACTGTGTATGCTGCAGTATTGGCCAGATATTTGACCTGTGATTTGTGAAGATACAGTATGTTTATCTGTGCACAAAAGTGCACTGGGTTGGGAATCATATCTTAACAGAACCTTACAGACCCAGGCGTGTGCCTATACTCTATTCTAGGTTTATTACCTCCAAATGCACCAAAATAAAATAATTTAAACATTGTGATTAATCTCCACTTTCCAATTCAGGGTTGTCACTGAAATAGCCTGTCTATATCACATGGCTGTCTCTTCATTTATGTGGAGCTGGGCATCACGTTAAGAGTGCGCTACTTAACTTACGGGTCTGTTTTTTAACCCTCGTGGGTTTGCAGGTCTGGAACTTTCTGACTAGAATTTTGGCTGTCAGACTATGTCAGAAAATATCAGCACTCCCTTTTTCAGTGATGTTATAACATAATGTTTTTCAACCTCCGAAATTCTAACACGATGAGTCACTCTCAATCTCAGTCCAGTACATTCACAAAACACATACATTACACATACATTTTTATTTTTTTTATAACCTCCATACACTGTTGATTGACATTTCATGATATTGGCTTCGGGTTCATAGGCAGTGCCAAGACCAATTTAGCCTATCTTAATTTAGCGAACGCTCTCTGATTGTCATGACCTGGCATTATTCTTTCTCACCAACCATAATTCCGATTATCTGTCTGGATCTCTGGCTTCCCAATCATTGGCCTGCTTGTCGCAAATTTAGTTAATATTCTAACTAATAAGATTTCCTAAATAATAACATCATTAGTCATCCAAGTAGGCTGACTAAACTGTATTAGGTTAACAGAATAAAAATATATAAATACTGTATAGTTGTATACATCACTTCACATCTCAAAGTACCCATTCTCGTCTTCACTATAATGACTTTTGTTTGTCCTACTTAAAGGTGTAACAGTAGTAAGCGATGCTGGAGAAAGGTTATTGATATTTGAACTGGACATCCAACAAATCCACCTTCCCCTTCAGTGCTCCCTCTGAAGCTCCACATTGGACATGCATTGTCAAGGCTGGGATAGCGTTGTGTGGTGTGGTTTACACTACTTTGTGTTTCCATTTATAGAGCCAGGGCTGTGTAAATCCACTGGATGTTTTTTTTCAGCGAAGTGAATCCCACCTGTATGCCTAAATCGTGCGCTCCATCTCCAAACATTGTATTGGCAGCAACAACACTGTCTGTTTTGTTAAATAAATCAGTTGCTGTGATTAAGATCACTATGTAGTATTCTGATCAGTCTTCTGGCTAATGGTTTAGATGTCCCTTTTATAAAGAGCAACAGCTACAAAGATCCTTTCTGAATTCAGGCCAGAGGGTTAGATGGCAGCAATTGTGCTGTGTATTGTTCATGCATCTGACCAGGTATGTTGATTTAGTTTTATTATAAGGACCACTGTGTTCTCCCTGTCTGTATCAGTCAGAGCTCTCTGTTCTGGTATTATGTTGTCCGTCTTGTATCAATAACTGCTGCAAAACCATTTACCCCCTGGGGACATGGGGCATAAGGTCCTAATTATGGATGGGCAGAGAAATGTGTTGCAGTGATGATGAGTGGAGAAGAGAAGTGATCTTTAACTTTTGGCTAATATTTGGGTGGTGAGTGTTGTTATTGTGTTGTTATCCTTCCATATCCCAAAGAGGTGTGCTGTAATGTTTTTGGCAGGAGCCAGATGTGGCGTGGTCCAGTCTACCGCTGGTGCTAGGAGATTGTTCCACAGGCAAATAAATAGTTTGCTCTCATTCAGGAATGTTCACTGTGCATTTTTGTCTGGTCAAAAATGACAGTGAGGCTTTGCATGTTCACAGAGGGAGTTTGACGGTTAGAGAATCCTGTTGGAATGTTATTGGCAGGGTTAGCCGTTCCCGAGAACGCTTGCTAACTTTTGGCTCAAATCAAAACAAACTCCCTCAGAAGCTCCACCCAACACATTGAAACACATTGCAAAGCCAAGGGCATTGTTGTTCTTATTAACGGAGCCAAGGCTGCATAGAAGTTACAGATAATTTTTTTCGGCACCCACAGAGAATCGTAAGCTAGCAAATTGCGAGGAGATATTTGGTGTATGTAACAAAGTATATTAGCTTACAGTAATTGACTATACCTTTTATAATGTACAGCGTTTTATTTGTTTACAAAGTTTTAAGCATGGTCTTTAACCTATGTCTCGGTTTATCTACTAATGATCATTTTAAATATCATATTGAGAACCTAACACTGCGAGACCACCTTGATCTTGTGAGCTCCATTGTTCCCATCTGCAATCAGTCTGGATACCCTCCATTGAACACCATTCATGCCTGATTGGTAGAAAATGCTCACGTTAGTAACTTTGACTGACACATCCTGGCAGTGCCTCTTCTGCTACCAGTATTAGTTTCCAGACTGAAATAAATGCGGAGCTGGAGAATCTCCTGTGAAACGCTGTCCTTCTGTCCCCTGTCCCGGGCAGGACGTGGGGGCTCTCAGGACGATGCAGGCGTGAGAGCGGTGGTCTGCCAGACTCCTCTCAACAACCTGGGCCAGTGTAAGAAAGGCAGCATGCTCTCCTTCACCGTAGCCTTCCAGATCCTCCGAACGGGACTGTTTGAGGTACCGCCAGAACCTGTATGAGCGACTTCGTCTTTATCTCATGTTTCCACTGTTTGGCTGTTTGGCATTTGATTGTTTGCAGTATATACTCCCTTTGTCCGTACATACTGCCAAGACAGTATTTCTACAGCAAACAAGAGAGCATTTCTACTGCAAACAGTCAAGTTTGGCACACAGTTTGTATGTGTGTACTGACGTGTGCTGTGCTCCATGCCAAGCTGAGCCAGCACATGAAGCTGAAGCTACAGTTCACCGCCTCGGTGAGCAACCCCCCTGCAGACCCCCGGACACCGTCCCTGTCCAGGAAGACGTCCCCCTCCAGCCCCGCCCTCCGAGACCTGCTGGATAGGCAGGGGCTGGGCCGCTCCCAGAGCTTCTCTCACCAGCAGCCCTCCAGGTCCCACCTCACCAGGTACGTGCACGCACGCACGCACACACACACTGACTGTAGTGTCTGCTTCCACAACCCCTAAAACATGATAAAACTATGTACTGTAGGAATATGTTAAAGATGAAGTCAGGAATGCTGGAGAAAGATTGTTGATATTTGAACTGGCTGGCATAGTGTTGTGAGGTGCGGTCTGCACCATTTTAATTGTGTTCCTAATTACAGAGCCAGATGTGTAGAAAGAAACACTATTATCTTTTTAGCAGGCACACAACAGACCATCAGCAGATATTTGTTGAATTTTATAAAAACTAAATAATAATAATACTACTACTACATTAAATTTCAGGATGCCTTTCAAAACAGTCAATGACATCATACATTGTACACAGTCAAATATAAAACATTTGGTTAAGAATATAATACAGTTTTGGACTTTTAACTAAGGCAGGAACATACATTATAGAAACAATATACAATTAAATTAAAAAGATTTAGGAAAAATATAAAATATGACCTGCTTATTGAGAGGGCAGGGGATGAAAGTAAGAGTGCAGCAGAAGGTCAAATGCTATAGGCAAAACTGAAGAGATGAGTCTTGAGAAGAGGCAGCTGTGGTAGCATGTGGCAGGTGAAGGGTGTTTCAGAGTCTGCGGGCAGAGCAGCTGAAGGCCCGAGCCCCCATGGGTGGAGAGGTGGAATGGGCGTATTGACTTAAAATGTATGACTTTACCTCTAACAAGCATAAGCACAGTTTATAAAAATATGCATATTTTATAAAAGGACATTTAAAAATAAATGTATTTAAAAATTCCTAAATCTTTATTAACCCCTTTGACACACTTTGAAAATCACTGCATTGTAAATTCCATTTTATTGCATTGCTGTGACACCTATAGTAAGCAAATGGTAAGTGCTCACTTCACCAAACCATGTGGGCCAATAGGGATGCTTCTACTCATCTCATGTTGTATCTTCTCTGGTGGACCATTCTGCTGTTTGATTATAAAGTGCTCACCACTTTCACTACCATATAGGATTTCAAGGCAGTAGGCTGAAGCTAGGGGTGTGCGATATGGCCAAAATATCACCCCGATATAGATACTTTTATATCCCGATGACGATGCATATCACGATATAGCAAGTTCTGTAAATCCCATTAATAAATAGTTTCTTGTGACATTCATAGAACTATATAAATAACACATTTTCATAGTCTTAAATAGGGATGCAGCGATTAACCGGTTTCACTATTAACCGGGATTAAAAAACCCACGGTTTTATAACCGTAAAGGCTCAGCTACATCAAGTGTTTTCTTTCTTCACTCTCAAAATAGAGACATTTTGGTTGCACAGTGAGGACAATCAAACAAACGTTGCCAGGTGCAATCTGCAGATTGCAGACGGAACACATACAGCTACTCTCAAAATGCTGTGCGGCACATGCTATCATGAGAGCAACATCATTGAATGTGATTCCTCAGCGTTCATTTAGTTGTGATGCTGCGCCACGGCACAATAAATGACGCCACAACAAAACAAACTGGCTGGTGGCTGCCTATTTCTATCAAACATATTTTCAGTAAACTTTGGAAAGAGCACTCGATGTTCTCGGTAAACAGAGAATGTATCCGTTTGAGACAACTTTGACGATAATTTAGCTAGGGTTAGTATGAACTGTCAAGAAACAGCGTGCGAGTGACATGTGCGCAGTACAGACGTTCTGCAGGCTGCAGCGCAAAACAATTGACTTCAATCACTTCAGGAGTGCATGACAAACTGCTATAACCAACTAGTTATGCTAACAGGCTAGTAGTTACATTATAAAGCTACATAATTTAGTTAATATATTGCCGTAGCGTGCATTACATTGATGGGGTCTACTACCTGCACGTGTATCGCCTCCAGCCACAGCGATGAAACAAGTAGAGTGTCAGGTAACTAACTTACTTAACATCAAATCTGCCTGAATTATATTGATTTTCTTTGGTTTGCTAACTTTAATAGCCCAACAGTAGGCCTACGTTCACGTCAGCAGCCGACAAGAGCAGCAGAGCTACGCGCATTTACAGACCGTCAACAAAGTACACTGTAGTGGAGAACGGATGATTTGAAACATCAATACTGTTAATTGAATATCTATATGAAATACAGATATATTTTCTACACATACCAGTCACCTTCCAGTCATCAAAATGCGATTAACATTATTAAGGTCATTTCTGGGGAATGGAAACTATATTTTAGATTTATTTGAACTTTATCCTTTTAAGAAATGTCACCAGAACCATTGTTTTAAGTACAGTACATAGTCCAGGGGGAGGTCCGCGGAACCCCCCCGAAAGTAGGGGACTGATCTCTGTGCTCTCTGCTCCACTGCGGGGCGGGCATGGCCACAAATACACACACATGCGCACGCACACACACACGCATGCACACACGGAGCTCAGCGAGTGAAAGAGACAGCGGTGGAGAGATGGAGAGTTGACGAAAACTACACTTGTTACTGGAAGTGCAATAAAAGCCTCGCCAGTAAAAAGAAAGGAAACAGGGATATATATATGTGTGTGTGTGTGTGTGCGCTCCCTCCAGGACAGGCAGCGCGATGGAGCGCCGTGCCATCACCCCTCCGGTGGGCTCCCCGGTGGGCCGACCTCTCTATCTGCCCCCGGAGCGCCCCGCCTTCTCCCTGGACAAGATCGCTAAGCGGGAGTGCAAGATCCTGGTGATGGAGCTGCTCCCCGATGGCCAGGGCCTCTAGGGGGGGAGGGGGGGAGGGAGAGAGAGAGAGAGAGAGAGAGGGAGAGGGAGAGATTTCAGATGTTGTAAAACAGATGGGTGTGTTATCTGGACCGTTGAAACTGTATGAGCCGGAATACGTTCCCTAAAGCCTCAGATCGAGAACCCAACCTCCCTGTGTGTGCGGGCACGAGCCCCCACTGAGATGCCATGACGTGTCAGCTCGCTTATGTATCATAGGAAAATAGTATGCTCATACGTATTTAACATGCCAATATTGTTTACCTCTACAAGCATTTGGGCTTATACAGTATGATCCTTAGAAAGACTTGAATGTGTCTGGCCTGGGTAGTGGTGCGCTAGCTCCCCCATACGCTCATCTCAACACTGGGTTAAGTAGTAAGCTCTCAGATGTCTGTATATTATGTTGTCTATTTATTGGTGATAGATTGTTCAGAAGTTTAATTCAGTTGTCTCATTAATGTATTTTTGTGACATGCCACGTCTTGAATCCACATACATATTTCTTGAATCTCTAGTCTATTGAATAGTATGTTTTTCAGTAAATGCTGTTTTATCCTTTTATGATCTACAATCATATTTGCAATCACCCCACACACCTTTAAACATTACGTTCTACCACCTACATGAAAATATTAAGCTTTATCAACATGGAGCTGTCTGACAAAACCATTCTTCACTTTATTATACAAATATCACTTCTAAAATTGTACATCATACACCAGTACACTGCTTTGAGATTCAGTGCAGTTATACAGACAGAACGGGCCATATCCAACCCTTTCTAGGCCCTTTCATTGGTCCCATCATTGCTTTTTAAATAGTCCCTTAAGGTCAGTTCATCATTTAGACCTAAGCACTTTCCCACTTCCCTTTTCGCTTTCATTCATTTCTACTCAAGCATGTACACACACCAATGGCATAAGGGGAAATAACACGGTTTGCAGGATAGACTTGCCGTTATGCAGTAGCCTATGCACCATAAACCTCACAGTAATTGACAATATGGCATTTTGCCTGTTAAGTCAGACAAGTTACGTTTTACTCTCTTGGGGTTGGTGTAGGCATAATATAGCTGACGCGCATGCATACAGCGTAAAAAGAAATGCATTTTCTTAATTTTTTATTATGTGAAACAGTGTAGCGCGCACTAATTGGCCTGATTTAATTTCATGCCTCGATGATGCCTATTTTGCTGTGAACTGCTGATCTACTGAGATCATCTGGAATGGTCATGTGTACTGTATATGAATCTGCACTGGGAATTTTTAATTTTAAGTGCAAATTGTGTTATGCATTGAGTGTCCAATTTTCTATTCAATTTTCACTGCTAGAATTGATTTAACAGCACACAAAAAAGCATATTGCATTGATTTATAATGTCTTTTCATTTATATAATAATTGTAGTAGTAGGAGAAATACATGGCCTCCATATGATTGCATTCATTGGATCAGTTGCTGCTCCAATTTATAGTGGCATATAGATTAAGAAAATGGGACAACAAATAGCAAAAATTAGATGTGTAAAATAAGTACAGATTTCAGGTGAAAATTTGAGTAATAACTGACATAATCCTAAAGCATATACATTTCACATATTTATTTGGATTTAACAATGTAAATCAACTAAGCCAGCATCATCATTTCTTATTGAATGTTTACATTTGCAATGTCATCAACATTTCTGCATGTTGTGTGCATGTCTTACCACTGGAAAAATGCTTAAATGTTGTACATTTCTTGTTATTTATTCTATACCATGCTATGATAAAAAAAAGTTTACTTTTATGTAACTGTTAGATTTCTTATGCCAACAATAAGTTCCTGAACAAGCTTTTAGAAGGAGAATGTTCATTGTCCATTCCTATTTTTTTTAATGTGTTTTTCCTATGAGACTGGCAATGTGTTTTAGTACAATTTATGATTTATCTGAACAAAGCTGGCTGGCCGAATGTTATGAAATGTTTTTCTAAAGAGTTTGGTCACTGACTACATTTACATGCACAGAATAGCCCCTTTTATTCATAATCCTAAAGTCAGTATTTTTCACAATAGACTGTTACTTTTTGTTCTCAAAGACACAGGCTATTTGCTTTTAAGCAGTTTAAATGTTTTTAAAAACGTGTCTGGGAGAAATTATTCTGATTGTTTTCAGTTGGGTAGGGTTGTTTCTACAACCCTAGATTGTGACAATCTGAATTTTTCATTTTGTCACACCTGTCCATTAATGCCTTGATTATAGCTGAAGATGCCTTTGGTCAAATGTATTATGTGTCCAGTTAATATGTATTTAAAAGATACTCTGTACTTTTGAAGTTTGACTTGTTGAGCTATGAGTAAATAAAAAGACATAGGAATGATTGTTTTTCTATAAATGAGTACAGCACAAGCCCTATAAGGATCAAGTCTAGGATTATTCATTTAAATGACAGTGCACTGACACGTGTTTGGTATTTGTTTTTGCTTACAGCAACATCATTTATTACATTCCAAAAATAGATATTTAATGCAACACAGACATCATTTCACTTCTCAGTAATTATCATTCACTGAAATTACAGATTTAAAAGTATAAGTTATACAATGTATATGGACATTAACACAGGAAGATACAATATTGGTTCTGTTTAACAGCTTTATTTTATCTTTGTACATTTATAAGTCACTTAAGCTTAGGGGACATGTTTGTGTGTCCATGTTCACATGCATGGAGTAAGTGCTTTCATCACATAGAGGTGACTTTAGTTTTCTTCTTCTTCTTGTCTATGTCCTCATACGGGACACCTGTGGGAAAGATAGCACTGCTTTACTGCCATGCCACATGTAAAAAAAAAAAAGATTTAACATTCCATGTTGAGACTAAGAATCTTACTTGTTTCCAGGTTGATTGAAGATGTGTTATACTTTATCTGGTATCTGTAAATACAAAACCCAGAAGTGAATATGATGTCTGTCATCTGGACACTGAAAACCCCTCACCGCACCCCTATATGTCTGTCATCTGGACACTGAAAACCCCTCACCGCAGAAAATAAAAGCTAAGAAAGAGCCTTAGAACACCACAAAGTGTACCCAGGACACATGCTCTTGTCCTACGATGTTGCCAGCCCATCTCAGTGGAAAATCCCAGTGACAAATTCCCCAAAACGTAGAGGCCATTAATTGACTAACTCATCCTCATGCCCCCATGCTCAGGAATAATTCATTATGGAATCACACACACCAGCAGTAACTAGTGTTTTGTACCTGATGTAGCCTGTATTCTATGTAAGGAGAATTATGTAGCTGAGCGATTCTTTTGGGAGAGTCAACTATGCAAAGTTGGGATCTGAAATAAATATGAAACTAATGTATTATTGTTCTGCAACACAGCTGGTGCATACTGATTCAACACAAGCAAGCTACATTGGAATGACTGCAGTGACAGGTAGGTACATGGAATGGCTGCCATATCTGACACTCGCACAAGTGACTTACCTTTCCTTGCTTTTGCACACGCACACTATTGCAACGAGGATGGCAATGGCAACTACAGATGAAAGGACGGCGATCACAATTATCCACTTCAATTCTGCAAGGTGACATAAATAATATTAAAAAATATGATTACCATCAGATCAGTTACCATCAGGAAGCACAGATACTTTATTGTTATGTTATGTTACGTGATATTGAGGTTGGTTCAACCTTCAATGGCAGCCATTGCATCCTGTCTAAAATACTCGTATTCCTCATGTTGGTCTATTACACATAGTGACTAACCAATATTTCAATCTGAAAGCTAGTGTTGTGGAGTTGTTGTCATTAACGTCTGATAATGTTAACAGTAAAAAGGTAAAATTTTCAAAAAAGATTATAATTGATATAAATATTTAACGTACCTAGGCCTCCCGTCTTCTCAAGCTCGCAGAATATGCCTTCGAAACCCTCGGTGCATTGGCAGGTGTAGTTGGCGGTGGTGGTATTGTCCTCCTGGCACTTCCCGCCATTCAGACAGGGGCTGGACAAGCAGTGGCTCGCTGTGTGAGGAGGAGGAACACAGTGCTAGGTTAATGCTAGTTTGCTGACAATGCTAATTTGCTGATGTTATGCCGGATAACAGCAAACGTGTCATGAATACAGATGCCATGCGCACACTCACATTTGTAGCAGTCCCGTTTGAAGTTGAAGATGGTACAGACATCGACAGCCTGGCAGACCTTAGGCTGGCAGACCGCGCCCGTAGCCGTGCACACACAAGACTGTGCACAGTCCTCTGTCACAAACTTCTCGTTCAGCTGCAAACAGAGAATAGAACTGCTCCTTTAATCAATAGCATTAAACCAAAAGGTAGAGTCAGCTATTGTAAGCTAAAACACCTTTTCACAGTTTCAGAGAACATTTCCTCGTAGCTTGCTAGCTGCATGTTCAAAAAAAGAACCCCATGTTCCTACACAGCCGAGGCTTTGTAAATGGGAACACAAACAATCCTGGCCATGGCAATGAATGTCCAATGTGGGGGGATGAGCTTCTCAAGAGCACCCTATGGCATTGATGGAACATGTGTTTTCATTTGGATGGCATCGCTGACTCCACCTTTAATGGGCGACGTTAAGCCGGCCTAGTGAGGGCAACCAGGGTGGTCCGTGAATGCGTCACCTACCGGGTAGTAGCGGTTGAGGAAGCTGCAGCCACACTGGGTGTAGGGCACACAGCTGCTGTCGCTCATGACGAAGCCGGCCGCACACTGGCAGCCCTCCATGCAGGAAGTGAGGTCACAGTCGGAGGGAGCGGCCAGGTCGGCGCAGGAGGCGGGGCAGGCCGACATGCAGGGCGAGTAGCTGCTGTTGGCCGAGCAGGAGAGCACTGGGGGAGGGGCATATACATATACACCCTTCAGTATTACAGTATTTCTCAGTCACTTTGGTACATTGTTCTATTCAGTCTTAACAGTTGCAAACCAGCTTGTACATTTCTCAAAACAATTCGTACAAACAGCAAAAAAAATTTACAGTAGTTCCGGCAAAAGCTCGCAACTTGCTCAAAATCCTGAGTCTAACTCTCAAAAGTTACTCTGTTATTTTTGACAAACGCGATGCTCAGTTTTGTCATGTTGTCAATATAAAACTGTACTCTGTTGGTATTATCTGATGTACACTATGGCTACGTTTTTATTAAGACTGCACTCTTTCTGTATAGAATATATACATTTCAACAGTACAAAGTCACACATTGCTTCATGTGAAATTACAGTAGACAGGATTCACATGCATGCATTTACAGTACTCTACTTTTGGTCTGTCAACAAATGATAGTGTTATTGTCATTCAGAAAGAAAACACAAAACTATTTCATAGCACAAAAGAAAATTGTTTTTCTCAGTCGCTTTGGTTAATTCAGTTTTACACGCTTGCAAACCAGCTTGTTCGTTTCTCAAAACTATTCAGAAAAAACAAACAGTAACACAATGCATTACAGTACTGTATCTGCACAAGCTTGTGTAAACAAAGGTCCTCACTCTATCCCTCAAAAGCAAATTTTGACGTTGATTAACATGTCTTTGCAATAAGAATGACAAGTCCTTTTGTAATTGTCTACCAACAAGCTAGTCAAAACGCATGCAATGTTCTCAATATAACAGTTTACTAATATGTATTTTCTAATGTGAACTATAGGATAACATTTTGATGACAATTATCTAAAATGCACAAGGCTGCGTTATTTGTGTGTATGTATTTATATACACACAAATATGTGTATGTATATATATATATATGTGTACATATACTGTGAAATAGAAAATCCAACCAACAAAATACCCCATACAGCACTGTCTATGCTTGCCAATTGAAAGTTTGCTATTTTAGAGATTTTGTTGATTGATTTGTTGATCTGGTTGATCTACCACCTCACATATTCCCCATCAAAGGTGAAAGTCAAGGTTCACCTGAGAGCAGTTTATCAATTCACAGATAATACACACATGTACATAATAGTCTAATACAAATGATAGCTTGTTTAACAATTTTGCATGTAAGAAAGTAACTAATGCCAAGATGTTTTGGGGGGTACGACTAATCAACAGACATCCAGTGTGTTTCATTTTGATCAACAAGCCATAATCAATTGATAATGTAGGAAATGGCAGACAACTGTACCATTTGCATGGATGTGCAAAAGCATTTGAAATTCAAAAACAATGAGAAATTGCCTTTATGATGTGTACAAGTGACTTGATGATGTGGAGGTTGAACAAGTAGTTTTGAGAATTTCAATTCTGATCTGAGAAATGTACCAAAGAGAAATGTACCAAATACTATAATAAAGGTTTATTATAATTTAAATAATATACTTCTGTGTGTTTTAATTTAATGTGTATTTATCTATGGTAATATGTGCTCTCATTTACCTATTAGATTCAGAGAGAAAGCATTTATTTTTAAATTAGTTTGACAATAGCGTTTGGTGCAGTACTGGTGCCCCCCAGTAGATGTCGCCCTTTAAGAAGAGTGTGCCTCTGTCTGTATGTGAGGGTGTGTTGCAGCCTTTTACCACAGTCCAGCTGCTGTCTCCAGAGGCCTAGCTTGACCCCGGCCTCCTGGCACGCCGTGGCATATGTCATGTAACTGGCACAGCGCAGCTCTGCATTGCCGCGGTCCGCGCATAGGTCAAACACACAGTCGCTGTGAGCGAACACACGCAAACACATGTTACACACACGTTACACTCTTTAACCTTAACCTTCAAAAACAAAACAAAATTAATATAAGTTTAAATAGAATGGAAACAGTTGTAAATACTTCTAAAATACAAAAAAACATACATAAAATACAATAAACTAGGTTATAAATAATTGCTATTATATTACAAGTAAGGTCATGGCCACCCACAATCATCCTGCTTCCCATACTTTTAAAGCCAATGAATTAGATTATTATGATCCAATAATTTTTATAATCATGCCAGTATAGATTAGTCGATAAATAACCTGTATATAGTATGCGTGTCATTAATTAACCCTTAGTTAGTTCGTTTAATTCACTTTTATAAGAGCAAAATCTAGTGCGTTTTCTGTGTGCAAATAACGTATTCATGACTGATTTTCAGCATGCCCTCCACTACACACACACTCACACACAACTCACTCCTGGTATGCCTTGGGGGGCAGAGTTGCGTGGCAGGAGGCGAAGGGTCCGGCAGGGTCGCTCAGCGCTCCACACTGCTTGGCACTGTTGTACCCGTTGAGCTGGGCCTGGGAACAGTCTGACGTCTCAAACCCTGTGTCTAGATCTGTCTCCACCGCCCGCCTGGACACAGTTAATTTATTATTATTTTCATTTTAGTTAACGTTACATTGTTACAAATGTAGTGCATCTTAGGAGGCTGAAAACCCTGCTCCAGAAGCCATGCATAGACTAGCAGTACTACATTGTGATAGATAGATAGATAGATAGATAGATAGATAGATAGATAGATAGATAGATAGATAGATAGATAGATAGATAGATAGATTGATTCATTGATTAATTATACTTTATTCATCCCCAAGGGGGAAATTCAGGTATTACAGCAGCAAAAGGTAACAGATAAAAACACTGTAAGATAATTTACAATATTTAAATAATAAATAGGTGTATAAAAGATAAATCTCAATATAATGTCTCGTATGATGTTACAAAGAGCTCAGTGTATAGGGGGGAAGGAGGGGGTCGGGGGGCACTGTTGTAGATTGTGAAGGAACGCCTGAAACGCTCAGTCTTGCACCCAGGATGAACAAGCCTCTAGCTGAAGGGGCTCCCCATCCGTCCATAGCAGCTAATCACATGACCATAATGCACCACTCCAGGGGCAGTTCTAGTGTGTGGATGCTGTTTTTCCATCTAGAGCACAGTTAACCGTGTTAGCTAGCTGCCGTACCTGTGCAGGTGCACTCTGTGGGGCAGGTCACGTGTCTCCACTCCAGCCATTTGCCGATCAGTGACCCTCCAGCTCTCGCCGAACTCATTCAGGTTTCTGGTGACAGTGCCGTCTGGCTTCATGTACTCATTAGCGGTGGTGCCGTCATAGTTTCCGCACAGGCCTCTGACCTGGTTCTTGTAGGTGCTTGGCAGAATGATCTCTGACAGAGGAAGAAAAGAGGACAAAGGCCAATGAAAACAAAGACTAGGCTAGATATACATGAACATGGAGGTCTCTCTGTCTCTCTATTACCGCCAAGAATGTTGCCGTCAAAGCGCGCGGTGAGTCCAAAGTCGGTGGTGAGCTGGACATGTCTGGAGTTACTGGTGATGGTCAGACCGCTGACCGGGCTCAGAGGAGGAGCCACACGTTCACCGTTCACCTGGAGAAAAGACAACGGAACGAGTTGCGATCAAGACAACACAATACAACATGACAGCTGTTGTAACGTATATCTGATATTATTGGGTAATGAAGATAGCTTTTTTGGACAATAGCTCATGCATGAGGAGTAATACTTTAAAAAATAAGTATTACATTACAAAGAGCTATTTGTGAGAGTTATTAAAATATATAGTAATAACACTAATATGTAAACCTACTATATAAACAAGTAATAAAATAATATATATAGTGATAATAGTATAAAAAATCATAGCTTTTGTTGATAGAAGTGTGATTTCACCTATTCCAGCCATATTTATATTCCATTAAAAACCACTTGCTTTTAGTATTTATAATACACTAGGCTACATGAATATTTAAATAATTTTGCCAGATTAATAACACCACACACCAGGACAGTCTTCTTCTTAAGGAAACGGACGTTGACGCCGTAAACATCGATGTACATCTCGTCCAAGAACGACACTTTTTTGTTGCCTCCCCGCCTGATATTCTTCCCCCTGACCAGCAGAGGCTGTAGCGAGCTCTGCTGCACGTTGTGTCCCTCGGTCAGTGTGTACGTGTATGGGCCCTGGAAGTGATGGTTGAAGCCGTCAAATGTACGATGGTGGGGGTCTCCAGAGATGGTGCACTTGTCAAATTCTAGGAGAGTAGAAAATCACTTTAAAACAACTGTAGATAAAAAGGACTGTTTCTCAAATATTCCCACCTGTAAATGTATTGTATTTAAATGTGAAACACATGAGAAGTGGACTCACTGGTTGGTTTGCAGTAAACGTCTCCGTTTTTGTCCAGCGCGCATACAGAGTTGGTATTACAGCTGTGGTCCTTGCACGTGATTTGACCACCGAGGTTACATGTACACTGGGCAACACACTTGTCTGTCAGCCACGTGTCTCCCACCTATAATGTACACACACACACACACACACATACACACGGTCCATTAACAAGTGACGTTGTCATAAAAAAAGATTTTGTTTCTGTTTTATATGAGGAATGTTGTATAATGGTAATTTAACTATGCAACAGTACAACAAATGTAATCATTAGGTACAGCCATCACAATAAATTGTTTGTTTTCAAATATAATTCTCTTTATGCATTTTTCTTTTATAAGATGTCATTGTTCCTCCATGGGAGAGGTCTGAGGTCTGTCTACTCACATCGTGGTATTCACCGTTCGAGTCCACGCAGCCACACCTGGAGAGCGGCACGCACTTCCCATCACTGAGGACGAAGCCGGCGTTGCACCTGCAACCCTCCACGCAGGTGGTGGACGGCAGGTGGCAGAAGATGGGGAAGAGGTCTGAGCACGTCGGGGGACAGGGCGGGGTGCAGTCCGAATAGTGGCTGTTTGGAGCGCATGGCAAAGCTGGATGGATGGAGAGAGAGGTGGACAAACATTATGACTATGGTCTTTACATCTTTAAACCTAATCTAATCCTTTACTCCACATGACTGCATTTTGTTTTCAATACACGCTGTACTTACGACAGAAGGTGGAATTTCTCCATTTAATGGTCACACCAGTGCTCTGGCAAGCCTGGGCGTATGCCTCCACGTTGTCACACAGAGTGGCTTGCATGCCATTGTATTCGCACAAGTCGTAGATGCAGTTGCCCAGGAAGGCCTCTGGGGGCAGCAGAGAGTGGCAGGGCTTGAAGCGGTCGGAGAGAATTACTGCAGCGCACTGGGCCTCGAACAGCTTCTCTTCCTCGGCCGTGCAGTTGGGGTGGATATCTGGACGCGTGTCCGGTTGGCAACTACAAAATATGAATAACAACAATGAATTCTTAACAGCGTAGGCATTACTTTAAATCCTTCCTGATACTGACATTTATAAGACATCGGAACCCTGTGATAACATTAGGTTTTAATGACACCTACATGTTGTTTTATACAGTATCGGTGAGCATGAAAGCTATCATTTTACTAACCATTCTTTGAGATGATTATTTATACATGATAAAGGTGAACTATGTACAGTTGCTGGTATATGTAAATATGGCAGGAAGTAGTCTCAATGCTGACTAAAATTATAAACAGTGTACTGACCCAGGATTGCTGTCACCCTCAGATTTCCAGCTGTTTCCCAACTCGATCACATCTTTGGCTGGTTTGTTGTTGGGCATCAGATTGTCATCGGAAGAATTGTGATTGTAATTCCCACACATCCCACACACCTGGAGAGACGAGTAGGACGATGAGCCAGAGACAACCCCCAGATGCCTGTAGCACGTTTAGATGAATATCTCTATAGGTAGAAGGTACCTTGTTGAAATACTCTCCAGGGATAGTGATCTCCAAGTGGTGGACTCCGTCAAACTTCACCAGCAGACCAAAGTCCGTCTCCAACACATTGTAGACGCCGCTGCTGAGCAGCTTAGCTCCACGTATTGCCAATGGTGTTCGCACACGCCTTCCATTTACCTACATGCAAGGAGGATGAGAGTCTGTGATATACAGTAGTTTATACAGTAGTATATTAATACACGCCCAAGTCGTGAAGCGCCCAAATGTAACACGTTTTTAGTTTTTATAGTTTGTCCATATGAAGGTAGGGGTTACATTAACATTACACCTCAACAGTAAATCCAATGATACATTTTACATTGAAGCTAGCATCTTATATTCATCATAGGGCCCCTCCATCCCATCCCTAGGATCTTGTGACCCAAGGGTCTTCTGAAACACGATTATGTAATCAAATTGTAATCTCTCACCATACGATAAAGTCACACAGACGCTTTAATCCAAAGCGACGTACAGTACAGCGAGTACAGTTAAAGTCCAATAAGGACGGACTACCTTCCTTTCCTCTCTCTCCCTCCAAACCATTCCTTACCAGAACTCTGAGACTTTTCTGCAGCGTCACGACGGTATCATGCGGCAAGATGACGGTGGCTGACTGCACGTAGGAAGCTTCCGGCTGGCCTCGCTCTTCGTTCTTTGCCACCACCGTGAAGGGAGTCACCTGGGTGGTGTTGCACACCTACCAGGAGGAGAGAAGGAGGGGCGGTAAAGTAGAAGACACATTGAGCAACACTGTGACTCTGTAGGCACTACGAACACGCCTGGATCATGATTAGCTACTGTGATATGGAGTCTCTTTCTGGAACTGCCTGTGCTCAGTTTTGCTTTAATGTGCTGCAATGCTTTGCAAAGCTGATGAATATAAAACATACCCATTTCATTTAATCTTTTCATTATTTCTTATTATGTGAATGGATTCAAACTGATTACTCCATGTCTTCACACAGCAAAACCTGTTTTTTTTATCAAATAATGGATCAGCTGATAAGTATTGACTGGCAACTTAACCATTGACACAGAGTTTCGGGAACCACATCTGGCAACGACGACCATAAACAGAAATGAAAGAAATACCATACCTCCACCAGGGTGTAGGTGCACGTGCCCATGTACGTGTGCATGGTGCCGTCAAAGGTGTAGTAGTGAGGGTCGCCTGCCACGTGACACACTCCCTTTCCTGGGGAAATAAGTTGACTTTAAAGGGACAGTCCTTGATGTGTGTCTGGAAATACCTTTGTAGGTATTACAAAAACACTGTGGTTTAGGTTTGCAAACTCAGAAAGTCCAATAGCTGCATCCAAATATTCTTTCGCTAAGGAACCTTCCTAATGGCCCGGAAGTATCTAGGTCACAGCCATGATAAGGGCTGTTCAAATTCTATTATTGCTAAGGAAAGGTGCTTCAATGCTTCCTTTCTTGCGTCCTTTAGCATAGGGTACACTGAATCATCCTTTACGAAAAGGAAAGGAGATAATGCCGTCCCACAATTCCTTGCAACGCATCATTCAGCTATTCACGAAAACAAACGATCATAATAATGTAAAATGTATAGGCCTATCTTGCATAGCAAATTACATTTGGCAGCAGTTATTGTCATACAAATGGTATTTATGTCTAAACATTAGTCTCTGGTAAAAACACGTGCAAAACGTTTTCTTTTCAGATTGCTGAATTTAAAGTAAATTATACATTGTAGCAAACATCTCTCGCTCTATCAAAAATATTGAAGACGCTACCCCACATTTCCAAGCGTTGTGTGTGTAGTTCGTGCTGAAATTAAGAATAAAACGTGCATTTTCACTTTAATGTTGGCATTATTAGCTTCAATGTGTCGGGGAAAAGTAAACATTATATTTATTGTGCAGAAATTGTGATATTGATGGGACACCATTACAGAATATTCCACCTTGAACGTCTTCATTTTTAATCTGACTGTATATGATGTTACTATGCATGGATGATTTATTTTCCCATAGAACACAGAGTTTTCCTAAGCGCTACTTGACAGTATATTGCTATACAGTAGGCAATAACAATTGTTGCTCCTTTTATTGATGGATGGGAAGAGACTTATCTAAATCATATTAGTTCTGTAACTAACATAGGCTCAAAACATGACCAAATAACAAACTTTTTATAGATAAAACAGTTATTTTATTTCAACTACAACTTTGTTAATAATAAAGTCATATTTTTCACGGGGCTGCCCATAGCTGGCATGAAACAACATGGTAAGAAGTTAGAACGCATAAGGCAAAGTTGTCTAAGAAGAGGCGCTTTTATTTATAGTCCATTTATAGTCCAGTCATTAACATTCACCGTTGCATAATTATGTATCCAAAGTGCAGTCGGGTTCTCTTGCCACCACGGTTCCTATTCCTACATCCTTGAGGTAGGAGTGAATTCTCCTTCACACCTTTCCTTGACCCCATGACGTCTTCAATCGAGGTCAAGGAAAAGCGTTTAGGAAAGGAAATAGGACGTAATGTTTTTTAATTTTAAGAGGCAGCCCATGTCTCTCCCTTACCTTAGTTGCTGAGCAGCTTTAAAAATAAAGGTGTGGCGTAACAATTTGTTGTCATATTTTGTTATTTGTGGTTTCACTAGAAAATATAAGGATCTCTCTACCTCTCCCCTACAACCCACACTTTTATGGACAGTTGTGTCATACATAACAGTCAAATAAAGAGAAGGAGTAAACATTGTCAATTTTGATGATGGTGGTTACATGTGGATACATTTGATTTTACCATACCTGTGGAGTGACAATCCAAAACTCCTTCAACCACATTACACTGCTGGGCGGGGCTACACTGCCAGGGCTCACAGGTGATGTTATGGTTACCATGGCACTTACAACGCTCTGAGCAGTCCAGCTCTGAGAACCAAGTGTCTCCAGCCTGTCACACACACACACACACACACACACACACACACGTAAATGAGAGGAAAGGATGCACAGCACACACACACACACAGGCATGTGGCCACTCTCTAGGCATACTTACTGGACGGTAATGTCCACTATGGTCTGTGCATCCACACTCAGTGAGTTTCACACACTTGTCTCCACTGAGGATGAGTCCTGTATCACACACACACCCCTCCAAACAAGGCAGGTTGCAGGACCCTCCGGAGCCAGCAGGGTTCTGACAGGTGGGCTGGGGGCATGCCGGGCTGCAGGGCTCATAGTGGCTTCCTGGGGAGCACTTCAGAGCTGTGGGGGGAGGGGCCATGGGTTAACGGGAGTGATGGATGTGTTTTTACCTTTATTTTTGAGCCGCTTTGATTGTCTATAAATAATTCAAATATCCCCAAAATGCCTAAATGCAGTTTCATCAAAGGTTTTCATCAATCTACCAAGATCATGAGGAAGAAAGTATTACATATTTGTGCTGTAATAAGTAATTTAGAACAGATACAGGATTTTAATGTACTTTTGCATTAGAACAAAGGAATTAAATGGACTTGTCCACTAGGTGGCACCAGATGCTGTAATAATGGCAACATGGCTGATACCACACTATTGTGCCTCGTAATTTACCATTTTAAAGATATTTCATCATTTGTAACCTTGCCAACCCCTTAAAACCAAGTTCCCCTACATAGTATACAAGTGAATAAACGTAAAATGCTGCTTACCCATGTTTTATTTCTTTATGATTTCAAATCAACACATAGATTCCCAAAAATAAATCACATGCAATCTTGTGCCCATACAGGTAGACCTGCCAGACACACTCACGGCAGAATGTGGTATTCCTCCATGCAATGTTGACTCCAGCAGCAGAACACATGTCAGCATAGCTCTGTATGGCCTGGCACAGGGCCACTGT
>JAODUH010038967.1:0-15443 GCA_027564835.1 Typhlichthys subterraneus | reverse complement strand
GCACTTGGCCATAGGGTAGTTTAGAGGAAAGAGCCCCCCCCCCCCACACACAAACACACACCACTTGGCTGCAGTTTCATACCAAAACAATGCATCAGTCAAATCTAGCTTCCAGGCTAGCAGTATGTGCTAATGAAGTGTTACACACCCAGTTCTATTATGTGGGGCAGTGCCTTCTCATACAACATCATCACGTAAGATTGGAGAACCCTGGACGCACACGCACGCACACACACACACACGCGCACACACCCTTCCATTGCAAGATGGCAGTTGGCGACTAGAGCCACGTGACTCACTGGAGGGATGATGTAAACCCTCCCTACCCCCTCCATTCCCCACCAACATTTCCTCCTTAAAGCCTCTGTGCCTTGCAGCTGTTGGATTAACAGGCTCTGAGGCTCCCCACCGTGAAAGCTTCTCCACCACAAGTCACATGGTGTGGGCAACAAGACAATCAAATTAATATGAGAGAGAGAGAGAGAGCAAGATTTGTGGAAGATGGATGTTTGGTTGGCAAGTTTGGCAACTGAGGTGAAAACATTGTATATCAACACCAAACACACACACACACGCCGTGGGGTCAGAGTCTAACAGTCATAATAACGCCTTGCCCAAACTAGGCCTATTCAATTAACACTTCAGGGAGTTCAGTTCTTGCAGGGAACTCCACTGTAAATTAAAGAGGTTAGCTAAACCATTTCAGAAATAAACCGTTTCAGCCTTACGATTCATCAAAAGGCGCGTCTGTGTGGCTGCCCGGTCTCGTTAACAAAAAGTTGGGAATGGCATTATTAGAGAGAAAACAGTAATCCAGTTAACATAATCCAATGTTGGATAAGACCTACAAGACAAAACCACTACCGCCACAGTTCACGCAGCCAAGTTGTATTGACACATCCAAGTGACATTTAGCAAAGCGTTTATCCCAGCCAGCCGGGAAAATGTGAATTATCAGATAGAAAGTCAACTATAATTGCAATGAAAAGACAATTGTCACCAGACACCGGTAAAAATAATAAGAGCCACTCATGAACTCATTTCTTTACCATTCCACAGCCAAAATCTTCTGTTCTATAACATTTATGATTCAGCCTAAAACTAAACTAAAACTTTGATGAGACGATGTGTAAGTGTGACAGTGTATTTTGCCTTCCGTTGAGACGCCTGCATGTTGACACTAGTTCTATGAGATGTGGCTGGTGACTATTAGCAGCTAGCTAAGCAAGCTACATGTTAGCTTGACCGGATTCATGTTTGTCAGTCCTATGACGTCTACGACTGTGACCCATTCCGTGCCTAGAACGAACACAAACACACCTGATGCTTGCGTAACCGCGGGCGAATGTTCGTCTGTAAATCTGTCAGTTATTGATAACAAATCACCTGTGTGTGTGTGCGTGTGTTACTCATGATGAGGTCACGCCATAAATAAAAAGGAGTGGTGACAGACATGTCAGGGCATAATTGCTGCCACCACCGTGGTGCTTGTGTGGGAAGCTAGCTTGCGTAGGGATCAGCTGGGAGTGTCTGAACACGACTAGCCTCATCCGTCCATCAGCACTACGGCACATAAGCAACTGTCGTGAACGTCTGATACATATATACTAAGGGTGCACGATATTGATCAAATGTGACATTGCGATATTGATCATAAAAATTGCAATATCGATATTAATTTCGATATTTTAAAATCACAAAGGTTATGGGAAAAGGCATTAAAATACATTCATAACATATGAAAACAACACATTTTCAACTGACATTCATATTGGACTCATACAACAACAGTAATTTATTTATCTATTTGGCCACTGATATTTATTTTCGATCTCTATTATGTCATCAGCTTTCTCAGCCACACATCTTACTTCTGTCTACAGTAGCATTAGAGCACTGATAACATTTAGCTAATGACATTCTAGTATTTTTAGAGTGAAAACTGGCTTAGAGATGCAATCACCGGGTTGGAGTGCATGTGCATGTGTGCGTGCACACACACACACGCACACACAAATGCTCCTCTATTGTTATTATGAGTTGTGAGGACGGTTGACCCCACTGGCCCCTGCTGTTGTACCTCCAACTGTCTTTGTGCGTTTACACGTGCACACACAAGCGTGTGTGCGTGCGCATGGTGGTTAGCGTGTGTTGTTCAGCTTTCATCTCCAGATGGGACCTCCCAAAGCTGAGAGCTGCCCGCTAGCCACAAAATGACGCACTCCACCCGGAAAGCGAACCGCTGGTTATGATGGGGGTGGGGGTGAGGAGCAATGGCATGTTCTCCTCGAGCCGCGGCAACAGGCAGAGAACACAGCAGACGTGGTTTGTGTGGGCTTCATCGTACGAGACAATGGAGGCAAAGTGACTCGTCCAGATTGGAAGGTTTTAAACGAGTTCTCAGTGCCAGAGATGATTCAATTACAAAGAGATGCTGAACTTTTGTTAAAAGCGTCACACTCTTCACTACATTTCATGGCATGTGGCAGGTTTCAGGTTATCAATATGTTGGGATTGTCAATGAATCACAAGTTGTTTTTGTTTTTTGTTTTTTTTTGGGGGGGGGGGGGGGGGTTTTAAGTACTGTATTTTTTTCAATAATGATCCTTATTTTTAAATCAACTTTAACGCTAAATTAAAGTAAACTGCCAAATTTAAGTAAAATGTTTAACAGATTAATACAAATATGCAATGATATAGTATACAAGTGTGTTTCACTCTTATACATATATACAAGTATATACAATACATGAAATTGCAACACAAAGCATGGGACATGACGCTCCAGGCTAAATCACAAACCACAGAATGACAAATGAACAAAACATGTTCATGCTTGTTTATCCATACGCCACACACAATAATATAATAAATAAATAAATAAACAGACGGCCATTTTGTTTGTTTGGTAGTCTCGTGGCCTGCTTACCTCTGTGACGTCCATGACTTTGATGGCAGCCAGCTGTCCGGTCTTGACATGCCGCCCCTGGAAGTGCAGAAGGAGGGGGTGGGTGAGAGGGAGTGGGGGGGGGAGAGAGTTACTGCCTGGAGCAAAATCTCCATTTTTAACATCTAACTACATTGGCAAACGGACTGACCATTTTGTTTGCTTGACTTACTTGATAGGATGGGTTCTACTGACTCAATCTTTCAAAACTAGGTATGCAAACGTAATTACATTTGTCTCACAGTGAAATGTGTGCTATGTCAATGTATAGTCTACATTCAAGGTACAAGTTAGCTTTTAAAACAAATAAACCTAAAATGTAGTAGTAGCTTTCAGCCTATTAATTGGAAATATTACATTTGTAGGTAGAGGACTTTTGTTCTGACTTCTCTTCCTACATTTTAGACCCTACTTAAGTTCACGTACTAAAAGGTATAGTCAGCTATTGCAAGCTAAATGTAAGCTAAAGCGCCTTTTTGGCACATTCCAAAAATGTCTCCTTCACATTTCGCTAGCTTACCGTTTTGTGCGTGTTAAAAGAATGTGATACTTATACACAGACCTGGCTCCGTAAATAAGAACATAAACAAAATGGCGATCATTGCTCGCATCAACAAAGCCGTAGCACTAAGATTTGTTTCACAATGCATTTAAACGTGTGATGCTTCGTATGACCGACCATTAACCTTTAACATGCTTCTTTAAATAGATGTAATTTAGGTCAAGTTAATACAATTTAAAACATAACAGCTTCAGGACTGGCTAGACTCAACCGGTATTACCACTGCTCAAACTATCACTCACACTAGTAGTAACCAGTGTAATCGTATTGCATACATCATAGATATATATCATTCCCAAACCATTCCCAAACAACATCATTCCCACATTCCCAGAGTTCTCTGTTCTCACACCAAGCTCCTTACATAAACAAAAGGACAGAAATAGAGTTCTCTCCGTCTCCCACCCACAGGAGATAGAAAAAAAAAAAAAAAAATTTTGCAAGCTGGTCCAAATGCATATGGGTATTCCCCTACAGCGTTTCCACGACAATGAGGGCATAAAGGTTATGGCAACATTCACGTCTGGTGATAATGGCAGGCAACTGTGGATGTCAAAGGCAAAAAGGTCTTCCAGTTTTCATTACACCTTGCTAAAAACACAATAATATGCTTCCAATAAAAGCCCAGTGGGCAAAGACAAGGAAGGAAACGCGGAAAACAACACAAACCCAGGTCAACAACGACAGTTCAGTCACCTTCCAGCTAAGAGGCGTTAAAACAGAGAACATTAAAGCAAAGGACACCGTATACGGATTAAGATAGTAAAAACTGTGCAGGCCTACGGCCATTCATTGGTGGGTGGGTCAGGGATGGCTTCTCACAGTGCCTTTAATCCTTGCCACTTTGATCCTAAAGATGACATTACAAGAACACTATAGGGCTGACGTTACAGCTCCAGGGCCCCTTCTACGAACCCACAGGCAGAGGTCGTGGGTCACAGGTGTGTAAGATAAGTGATAAAGATGTGTTCATCAGTGCCACATCTCAGTTATCTCGCATTCACACAAAAATATATTAAAATGTCATTACAAAAATGGATTTATAAAAACAAAAAAAGAACAGAGTTACTATGTTGATAAGAGATTCATATTTATTTATGCATAAATGTTTATACATTCTCTTATGCAGTCGTTAAATTTAGCTAAATAAATAAATAAACATTGCATTGATTTATGGAAGAGCTTTTTGCTTATGGAGGAGCTTCAATGTTGAATTAGGTACCAGCCTACACCCATTACTACACTAACATAACAAACTAGAATCAGAGCGGTCTAAATACCCGTTTAAACCCGTTTAATGCAGCCGTCACGCCGACGTCACCAACATGTGTGTACACAGAAGTCCCGTTAAGCCTTGTATATAAAATAAATTGTCTCTTTTGCAATAATCCTTATGACTCAACATTATCTCACATCCTATGTGTCCTAGATTAACATTTGTCCTGTTTATTTTACCAGTTTAAATATCTTCACAGCGGGAATACAACAGATAAAATGCACTTTCGCCATTTTGGTCAGTTACGTACACATTCTGGCACACCTAGAAGATTCTGTGTGACAGGATGCACTAATACCAAGGTAGGAAACCAATAACTAACTTTGTATAGCTGTCGAAGGGAAATGTTTAGACAAAATGTATCGTAAATACCCTAAAAGACAAAAAACTGGAATTACGTACTGACCCTAGAATTTATTTTGTAGTGTTTTCTGCACATATACATGTCATTAACATTACACTGTGCTCCCAAGAGAAAGCTTTAGCAATGCATTATGTTACTGTTGCCCCTTATGTTTCTTATATGGCGACATTAAGACCTACAATAAAACTTCCCCCCCCCCAACGTAATCTTTCAGTAGTTTCTCGCATGGATTATTTCTATTATGCTACAAATAAATACGACCAAGAATTTTGAAACACACGTTTGTCAAATTACCATTTAGGCGAGACAAAATATATATTAATGAAGGTCCATGCAAATAAGCACTATAGATTGTAAGCTATTTTATTTTTGGGCTGTTGGACATGTATGCATGTTTTAATAATACATTAATATCGATATTTGGCAGCAGCATATCAATAACGTATCTCAAAAGGAATGGCGGAAATATATTGCTATATCGATATTTTGTCCCACCCCATATTTTATCATTTTTAGTTATTTTACCATGCTACGTCAACCAGCGTCTTTTAGGTAAAGGTGCTTTTATTGTCACATACACATACATACATACATACTGTACATGTTGAGAAATTCATCCACATTTAACCATTCCCTAAAGGGATTGGTTGGGCAGCCGCTGTGCAGCGCCTGGAGACCAACTTTAGATGGAGGGTGAACCTAACATGTTTTTAGATAGTGGGGGAAACCTGAGCACCCGGAGGAAACCCACGCAGACACAGGGAGATATTATTGAGACATATTGCCGATGTGGCTGCAAACAATTATATGTGATCTTTGGTGGTTAATGCTCTTGTGTAGCTTGGCAAGTCATTGGACTCATTATACTTCTGTTGTAAAACTGTGTGCGCACGCTTATGTACGTCATCACTGTTGGTAAAGAGTAAACGGGTCTTTAAGTGTGCTTTATAAAGAGCAAAATATAGATTCACTTCCTATTAAGCAACGTCCATGTCAATAACACTGCCAGTTTCAAATAAACAATAAGCATCCTCTATTTTGACAAAGGTAACCCACAATGCAAGTATAGTCAAGCATAGGTCTGTGTACAAACTATACAAAAATAAGTATCTAAACAGGTATCAACAGGTGCCAACTATTTCCCCACACAAACCAAACTTCTAACACTTCTTTCAATTATTTGTTCTCTCTTCTGAGTGTTCGTTAAACTGGTTTGTTTGTTTGTTTGTTAGGAATTTAAAGCTGCATTCGGTGCTCTAAGACAGACCTCAGATATGTGGACATTTAGATTTACATCAGCCTGGTCAGGTCGCTCGGCAACCCCCACAATGGCAGAAAGTAAGGGGTTATAGCTGGATTTGTGCACGCGCACACACACACACACACACACACACACACACACAACAAGTGTCAGGCTTCTCTTTTTTCTTTATACAAAAACACCCCAAACTCCCTAATTACACATATCTGTTGTCCTCGCTTCCAGAAAGACACAAGATGATTGCAGCAGGTCACACTGACCCAGAACTGCCCACACTGTACGTACCACACCGGAGAAGATGCACTGTGCGCATTCAGTGCTCAGCACAGCCAAACGCAATAAACAACACAGCAATCTATTTTTGCACTATGACAAAAGTGGTCTTCACAAGCCAAAGTGAAGATCATAGACACAGTTCCCGGATACGTCCAATACTTTTCCTAAGTAAACGGCAGACTTTAAGGAATGTTCTGCCGACAACAAGCCCCTCGACATCCATTCAAAGGGTGCCTCATTGTGTGTGTGTAGGGGGGGACGATAACAAGTCCCTCGACATCCACTCAAGGGGGGTGCCTCATTGTGTGTGCATGTGTGTGTGTGTGTGTGTGGGGGGGGGGCTTGAGCGGACTTAAGTGACGGGCGTGGCTGTGGACGGGTTATCTGAGGCTCGCAGCTATCAGCGCAGTGGTCCCTGCCCACCGTGTTAACCAGAGCCAGATGTGTGTCTGGCCACCCTCCAGCGAGGACTAAATCCCTGAACGCACGGCCTACTGGGGTGGAGGAAGTGGTTCAAGATTTTATTTCAGATTTTCAGTCAACAGTTGTTTCACCCACTAGGCATTAGGGATGTCACGAGAACCGATACCAAGTCAATGCCAAAATTCAGAAAACATGACGGTACTCGTTTTTGTAGGTACCCGGAGATCCAACCTAGGCGGGGTTGTGACCGTTGTGATTAGTTTAAAACGATTTAATGGCCTGGTGAAAGTGAAACAAAATCAACCTTGAAGCGTATAAAATACAGGCATGTCGCATTTTTGCATTGTAAACATTGACTTTGTGAGTGTATGGTGTACTACCCAAATGCATTTTAACATCGCTTTTTCGCGTTACGCTTGGCGATATACCTCCAGAACGCTGACCGGGATCTGGGTGAATTTACGCGACCTAGCACTCTCGTCTGGGCACCGAGTCACGGAGCGAGCCCCGAGCTGTAAAACAACAGGCTTGTCATTCATTTCAATGAGCACCGGACATTAGACCATGCTCTGAACAGACATTACAGTAGCCTGTATCATCTTCATGGCACGTAGAAAAACCCCCAGCTTCAGAAGAGCTGACAAATGACTAGGGCTGGACCAGACAGACAGACAGTATTATTCATTTATAGTATTTTATTTTCATTGTAGGTTAATCTCTATAGTAGTATGTCTGAATGGCTTGGTTTTTAACAAGGAGATGATTAGGCCTACGTTATCAGGTTTAATCTATCATAAAATATCTGCTGTAGATTTGCTCAATTGTGACATGGTCACATGCGCTATTGTTTTGGCGTATATATTGTATTTTTGCCCCCCCCCCATTAATGTTAAAACTTCTAGTAGGCTAATGTCTCCAAATTTAATGTGGAAGTATTCAAGGTAGAGAAGGACAACCAGTACAATAGGCTAGAATATAGACATTTGAGCAAACCTAATTTTGAATGAAATATATCTTGAAAAGTTAGGCTAAAGATATCTTATAACTTCTTATATAGATTAATAGTCATATGAATCGATGCATAGCCTTCCGCTCCTGTACTATTAGAGATCATATTGTGACCGCGTACAATGTAGCTTCACGTGAGTGTACGGTAAACACAGGTTTCTACCGCAATTACACGCAGCACAATTTAAACACTGGCGAGGATTTCATAACAACGCGCAACTGAGCATATTTGAGCTGCGAACATAGTGGCTAGAAGTCATTCGCAAAGTGCGCCGAAATATTTTTTCCATGTTTGCACACCGATAATTTTTGTCGCATTTGCGAGTGAAATGGTTGCACTGTACAACCCTGCAGTTGACTGCTGGGCTCGTCATTCAGTGACAAATAGCTTATCGAAATACTGGAAATAAAGTAAAACAAAAATAAAAATCATATCAGTTATTGAAAAAACATGTATATCGCGGTATACATTGATATTTAATTATTGTCCAGCCCTATAAGAGATTATTGGGTGTTCACCCCTTGAGTAGCAGTATGGTCTCCCATACCTTTTCTCACTGTGTTAGCTGTGCCAATAAAAACAATGAACCTTCAGGTCAGGTTTGACATCCACACAATAGCTTCTAAAAATAATAATGGCTCGCTTCCATCCCAAGGTATATCCAGTCATATATTCTCCACTTAAAAACACAAACCCTAGAAATACGCAAACCTCTGAAATCCTGCAGAATTACGACCAAATCACTGTACACACTTTCATGAACTTAGTTCACACAGAGTTGAGGGAAAACTGTAGCCAATGAGGATGGGATGACCCCCCCCCCCCCCACACACCCCCGGGGACAAATTAAAATCTGAGGTGACATTTGAACGCCAGAGACACTATATAGAGGAGACACGCCACTTATTATAGCAGCTGGAGACACATATCCCGCCCCTGCAACCAAAAGAGCCTATCGTCTGCTTTATAACTGCCAAGCGGTAACCTTTTTAACCAATCACGTGGTTGCATTGACACAAGCGGACTGTTGTGCATTTGTAGTAGTATAACTGGAAAAGTTGCCTTTTAAACCTTATTTTTGAGCAGTAACAAAATTATTTAAGCGTTTTCTTTCCTCTTTGACTCGCAATTGTCTTCCTAATAGCTGCCCGGAGGTATTTCAAAGATGGCTGCAAGTGGCGAGACTTCCCTATAAGGACTTTGGTGGTTACGCCCGTCGGCCTTCATGCACATCGGGAGATATTTCAGAGTGTGCGTTTGTGCCTTCACAAGAAATGCAAATAGCCTACTTAGAAAACAAACCGCAGCAAAAAAATTAAGAAAAACCACATGGCACACAATTGAAACAGCATCCACAGAAATAATAAAAATTGTTATTTATATTATGTGCCTGGGAAAGGACTACCCAACCAGCAGCTGTCAGGAGGACTAAGCAATGAGCTTTGAGTGACTTGGGTCTGGACTAGAGAGGCAGAGAGCAGGCAGGGTATGCTATAATGGAGGCATGAAGGGGTGGCCAATCAATACCAGAGCGCTACTATTGATCGATGTACGGCAGCTAACTGCTACTACTAGCGGGCAAAGAGGCTTAGCAGAGCGCGTTCTCGCGACCAAACACACTAAAGGAAAAGCTCTTTAACCGAGCGAGTCAGGGTGAGACATTAAACACTCATGCAAGACGATGACAAGCTACATCAGCATGCAACTAAAAACAATCGTTGACCAATAATCATTCTATGATTAAGATTGGAATCTATAAACCACAAGGAAAGAACAAACATTGTCAAACATTGTTAAATAAGAGGAATAATAGACAGGAAGTCTATTTATTTTTTATTTATTGCTTCCTAAATTCATTTTAGGAAAGGATTTTTCCTTCTGAACATGACTCTGAAAACCACTTCCCGCTTTACAACACAGACAGACAACACAGGTTTTTGTTCAGGCAGTCCTGTGGTCAGCTAAGGGACGTTAAGGGCCTTGTGACACCCATTAGGCAGAGAGTCGGTCAGTGTGGAGGAGGGGGAACAAAAGCAGTGGACACTGTCTACTTGAAAGGGTGCATGTGTCGGCAACATCCACAGATACGACTTGTGTCTCACATACACCACACACAAACACTTTCAACTCATGAAAAGCCCAAGAGACTACAAGCCAAAGTACAAATTCATACACAGCATTCAGTGTGGGTGGCGAGCGTGGGGGTTGGGGAGAACAGGGTTGCCACAACTACTAACGTATTTACCAAGCCCTCACCTCCCTCCCTAAAGAAGAGGTCTGGTCGGCTAGCTATCACGAAGCCCTCTGTTGGTATGCTCTTCAGTGGCTCCTATTGGAGATGCTTTGACAGCAGCTGAGAGATTCTCGCATGGTTTCCGATGCATAAGCTGCTGCTATGTTGATCAGCCTCGTTATAGAGAGGTTTTATTTGGATAGACCTCTTGAGGTGAACCATCTCGTTTTCAAGAGGGTCCTAGTTTCATCGTCTTCAATACACTCAGATATTCAAAAAGGGTGGAGGCAGGGAGTCTGGAGAAAGATCTCCTTTCAATGCCACAGGGTATCGTTGCCTCAACCCTTGTCCTGGGGGACCCACTGTCCTGCATGTTGTAGATGTCTCCCTGCTCCAACACACCTGATTCAAATGAATTGGTCGTTATCAGGTTGAAGCAGGGAGACAGCCAAATGCCGGCCTTACACCCAACGACTTTCGAGCGATTTCACTGGCGCAGACAAATTTCCACTGTCGGAATGAAATCACGAGTCTCGCTAGAGTTAAAGCGCACTCTGGTCGTCTCGACAGTTTGGTGTAAGGTGGCAATCAGAGCTGTTTTATGTCAGTCTCTCTCTCTCGTCTCGATGTACCGACAAAATCAAACATGTTTAACATTATAAAATCAAACATGTTTAATATTAGTAATATGGGAAACCACTTCATGACTCTGTAAAGGGTATGTAGGCTAACAAATCAATAGAAGTCTCCATCCAGCATCAGCCCAAAATGCTTCCTTCATGAAAGTCAATAAAGATACATTCCCAATACCTTCCTTCCTTACAAGTACAGTAGAAAGAAAGAAAAAAAAAAAGGAAAACCTCTGTTGCGAACACACCAAATACATGAAAGAATGAATACAAAAGTAGAACTGGTGTCACAGATATGACCTAGCTAGTATTTAAATTATAGCTCAAGCATTTGGGCAAATAGCCTAAACTTTTTTCTCCTTTTCTTTAAAGCCAGAAACAGAGGATACATCAGTGTAGGCCTAAACAGAAGAACATTATAAAAGGGATGTTTCTGAAGTTCCAGACCAGCTCAATATAGTATGTATGTATTATTAGGCTCATATTTTTTGTGTTGGACTGTATGATTCCTTTATGAGATACAGGGTATGGATTAGTTCAGTGTGAGAGAGTGTAAGACTTTTGTCTTTTAGAAATCTTTCTGGAATCTTTTCAAAAGTCTTCTAGTGTCAGTTCAGTGTGAGAAGGTGTAAGACTTTTGTCTTTTAGAAATCTTTCTAGAATCTTTTCAAAGTCTTCTAGTGTCAGTTCAGTGTGAGGTCAGCTTTAACACGTATGCAGGACAGTGGGACCTGCACAGGGGGGTGGGTCTGACTCTAGGCTTGAAGCAGGCGTGACGTGTGGCGACGGGTGGTACTGCAGCCAGAAAAACCAAGGGCAATACACACCACATTCATAAATTTGTTATCCGTTATTATGCTCTGCAAAAAATGTTCAGGTGCCACACTTTGCTCATATGGTGGTTCAGAATATTATCTTGGTGCAATTGTACATAGATTTTTTTTCTAACTATGTCAAAACCAGTTTGGACGATTGTTTGTCATGACGTAATAATACATGAGACATAGTGACATGCCACCTGCTACAAGCGGCGTATTAGAGAGCACAACATCGATTCTACATTTTAGTGTAAATGCTAAATATTAAACCAAACATGCCTACAACTTTAACAGTACAGCCCAAAACAGAAATTCCTGTTATTGTATGTTGTACTACGACACATGAGGCTTGAGGTCGGGAACTCCAGTGTCGCAGGTTGCAACGTAATCTTCTGTTTGTACCGCGTATGCAGCAAAAGACACTTTATTAATATGGCGACACCCTTAATTAGAATCTCGTGCTTCACTGCGACTTTCAAAAGAGAGATAAAATTATAAAACATCAATTATATTTATTAGTTATATTGGCATCTTTTTCGTGGTAGCCAATGAGACAGCAGATACTGAGTCACATGTTCAATTTCCATTTCTGACAAACTGAAAGAGGTAGCCAGCTAGTACGACAAGGTACCCTGTAATCAAAACGATTGTGGATTAAATTAAGCAAACTGTCACTATAGCTGCAATATTCACAACCTCTCCGCTATGGATTTAACCAGGTACCACTACAATTTAGTCGCTTAAAAAATAAAAAAAGGTAACTTTTCCGTCGGGTTTCCTGTATTTCCTCCTCCTGAACATTTAACCCACTTTATAGAAAATGGTCTGTATTCAACCTAAATATGTCAGGATATGATTTTTGATCCATATCGCCCAGCCCTACAACACACCATAGAAAGCTATTGCAGGAAAAGAGACAGTTGACTGGAGGTTCCGTCAGATTAAAAAATGCTCAACTGTTATTGAAGGACATGCAAAACGGGGCGGGGCTTGGTCAATTGAAGTGTTATTATCTTACAATCTCTGACTCAACCTTTAATGATTGATTTGTTGATTGTGATGTATTTATTGGGCATGACTATATCTGTGAAGGAAATTAGAAGAGCTGCATCTGAATTATCTCTTGGGCTGGGCACCACAACACGCTCTAATGCACGCCAGTATTAAGAAATACAGCCGCAAGGTATCTAAGCACCAGCCCAGCAAGACACCATAAGGACCAAGCAAGCTAACAGATTGTAGCCGCACGCGCACGCACTTTGTGGCCGTCACATGCACGCTGTGAGACACCCTGAGCAGCGGTCAATCTGTCCTCAAGACCGGGCGTGTCTGTCCTTAGGTGGAAAGGAACGAATCTGAAGGAAATACTACACAGAATAGAGCTTGGGGCTCACAGAGTCAGAGAGAGGGGAGCTCATATTTTTAGCATCACGTACGGAATATAGCGACGGGCTAAACGATTATAATTCCATTCAATTAAAATTATTATCACATCTCCTCAAAAGAAGGGAAACAAATATACAATTTCCTTCGGGTTAGGTAATTGTTCAATTTCAAAAGACTTAACAGTAAGAATAGTGCAAAGAAAACCCTATAAGACAAATGTATATTTAAATGATATGGAACTAGGATGCTTTTTAAAGCTTACCATAATATTCTGTAAATTGTGAGAGAAAAAAGCATATTGTTAATTAAATAAGTGCAGGAATTTAAATTATCAAAGAAATTTGCAATAACAACTGCCACTGCAGAAGAAAGCAGATTGTCATCGCAAAAAAATAAAGAAGAAATGACTGAAAGAAGAGTCAGTCCGATGTGACAGCACAGTCTTGATGCATCACATGGTTCTGGTGGATATCTTGGGTCTGGCTATATGACTGGCCACTCTGTAGCACAGAACAAATCCTCTCTAACACAAACTACTACTTGACAAATGGCCTTTTATCTTACTGCAAGGATGTATCAGAGCTTAGCCAGTTACTTTTTCTGTGCCAAGCGTTAAAGGAATGGAGTGAGAGAGAGGATGTAGAGAAAGTAGAGAGACGGTAGAGAAAGACAAGAGAGCGTCGCAATACCACCACAGCATCAAAGTGGACCAGCAAATAGGAAGGCTATAACTTGATTACTGGTGAATTGTGACGATACCCTGACCAGCCTGTGGGGGCTAAACAAGCAACTCCACACTAGTCCAATCTAAGAAGAATGTAATGCTGCAAAACAATTAAATCTTTTTTTTTTTTTAAACGAGAGACACACTCTTATGCCGCAACCATGTTGCATTATGCATGCCAGGCAACGGAGTGAGACATGGGGTGTTGTTATACTTCCAGAGCTTGACTGGGATCTGGCACGCATCCCACGACAACAGTCATATTCCTGGTCCTACTCCCACGCCAATCATGTTGAGAAGATTTGCATGCATCTTTGGTCATACATACGTTTTTATTATCATCTTAAAAAGGTAGTCAGCTGTGGCAAGCTAATTGCAAGCTAATACACTGTCAAATTCACAATATCTCTTTTCATTTTTGCCGTCTTACCGTTCTCTGCATGTTGGGAAAAAAATTATCCGGTACTTATACACAGCCATGACTACATAAAATCGGAACATAAGCAAAGTGGCAAACATCGCTCACAACAACAAAGCTGTAGTACTACGCTATGCTTCACAATGTGTTTCAATGTGTGAGGCGCCGCTGCGGAGGGATATTATATTATATATATATATTATTTGAGCTTGAAGTTTTGCAAGTGTTATCAAGAATAACTTCCACTGCCTTTAACTTGTCCTCAGATTTCAGGTTGATAAATGCCACTGAAAAGTCTCATTGACACATCAACAGACTGAGACACTTTTCACTGAACATTAGCTCTTAGAGCACACATTTTAAATGTAATAATCAGACCCCTCTCCTCATTAATGCATCAAAAGAGTAAAAATCACCACAAATCAATTTGAGAAAAGGCTCCAACACTTTGTAGACGAGCAAACTGGGACAAAGTTTGACAAAATCAGAAATGTCCACTGAGTGAAAGGGAACAAACACCCCTCCTTTTTGGTGTGTTTGGGGGTGTGGGGAAGAGGGGGTTGTGTCAGTTGGTGTTTCAAAACCTGACAAACAAACCAGTCGTTCTTTCGTAAATGTGACTGGCAGGCTTGCTGGGTCGAGGGAGACGCAGGGACCATAGAGACAAGCCGAGCTTTGTGAGAGCGGTGGGCAGCATCTGACTCGCCCAAGACAGCTGCACTTAGTTGCACCCCCACACCGACCCGCCAACGCTTTCATCCCGCGGGGACACATGCTCATTCAACTGGCTAAACGCACAGTCGCTGCCCGGAGCGACAGTCAAATCAGTAGCAAGCTAGCTTCCATCGCTAAGATAAGCTAAAATAAGCTAAGACAAACTAAAATACACTAAGCTAAGGTATGTCAACCACACTAAGCTAACCACCGCACAGTGGCAGGCTTTCATGTCTGTTTGTTAACGGCTAATCTGACTGCCTTCGATTGCAGCAGTTTAGCCCCTTGACAGGAAGCACAGACTTGGCGATTAACAGAAAGACAAGTGATTAACATTTGGGGTGTGTGTGTGTGTGTGTTTGGGGGGGGGGGGGGGGGGGGGGTTTTTAATTAACAAAGTAAA